>BKCP01005849.1:625544-652258 GCA_008636005.1 Striga asiatica | reverse complement strand
CCGAAAAGCAAGAAAAAAAAAAAAAAATCCACCGCAAGGGGAAAAGTAGGAAAGTGTCGAGTGGCAAACGTCAGCATTGTAACAAAAAACATAATAAATTCATGAAATTCGTGATCTAACTGAATAAGACAATAGAGTTAGGTGACCGATAATCACTTATTGTGCCATGCGGAAAAAGTTTAAATGCGAATGAGTCACTATAATGCTTATAACTTCAATAAATGAACACCATTAATTGTGAATCAGTCACTAGTTATTAACTTACAATAAACAAACATAATGTTTCCCTAATACACGTGTTCACCAAATGCCATTGCAAACTCTATCATCAAAACTAATTACCATCAGAATTTGGTGAAACTACAAGATTGGGGAGTATTTGAAAACAATATTGGAAAAAAAAGGACCAACCTCAAATCTCAATCCCTCCCCCCTTTGCATGAGATCCAAGACATGGCGAATCTGCTAAAGAAAACAAAAACACAGAACCAACTCCATAAGATTCAAAAAAAATGATTGTGTAAAGGAAATAAATTCACAAGCATGAATTTTGCTGTACTAAATGGAAACTCAATTTATCTTTAAGCAATGTGGTCAGGACCCAGACAATGGATCATTTGAAAATTATTTATCTGCAAATCATCAACCACAAATTTAAACTCCGGAAGTCCATAAAACCAATAAATTGCAAGTGGAAATATTATTAAGTGGCGAGAATTTACTTCCCAATACTATACAGAAAGTCCAACTTACAGAACCCAATTTCTACTTACAGAGCCCAATCTCAAGTGAGTGATTTTTGTTCAGTGCCTGCTTAATTTCTGTACCGTGGAAGGTTCAAAATGGACTCTGGATTTCAGGTGATTTAGGTTTAAGGATTTTCAATAACCATAAAATGCTTCATAATTTATCTTCTTGTTCTTTAATTCACAGATATCCCTATGGTGGAATTTCCCTTCATTTTCTTTGGAGTCCACGCAATTATTATTGGTTCTTCATAAGAGAGACTAGGAGATTTTTTTTTAGATTTCCCAAACATTTGTTTTTCAGTCTTGTTTGGAGGTTTTGAGTTCGACTCTCAATGAAAGCATTACCTTTATAATACACATTGAATAATTTTAGATTTAAATTTATACCGAACAAAAAAGAATTAATCAATTTCATGTAATCTTTTTTGCATCATGATACATTGATTCTTCACAAACAAAAATGAAGTTTTAGTATGCATATGTACGGCAGAAGTTTTCGCATGCATATGTACCGTGGACCTTCTTTGATTGACAAATCACTTTTCTGAGTGACAAATAATACCCTCCTTGATAGGTCTTTCGCCTCAATTCATATTTAGCCGCGAGCAATCTTTTTGTTCAAAACTCTATCAAGTGCTTCAAAAGCTCTTAATAAATTTATAATACGATCCAAAATTCATCTCCAATTAAGTTAGATTTTCCTTTCCATTTTAGATTTTAGGCTTTTAAACTTTAGGTGTCAAATTGTCAGTTCTGTATGCTTCCGGAAGGAATATGATTTGGGGACAAAAACTGAATAATTTAGAATGTAAATATCTTTCCCATTGTTAAAGCCCTTATAGTTCACCAACTTTTTAATTTTAAATTACAATTGTAAGCAAGTTACAAGGATACAACCTCACAACCTTTCTTAAACAATGATAACAAATAATCAATAAATCATGGTTTGGCAAAAAAATAAACAAATAAAGCCATGATGCATATGTTCAAATTCCATAAGCAATTCCTAATTTTCATTCATGCTTTTTCTTCACTTTTTTATAAACTTTCACAATCTGCAAACTATGCCTAAAGAAATGTTCTCAAAAAAAAAAATTCATTGTGATTAATGTATCACTAGAACAGCCATAGAAGCTGAACCTCAATAATCATATAAAAGCTTTTCTTTCCTCTGATTATCAAGCCATTGCGCACGCTAAGCTATTCCATACTAGATTCATGTCTAAATGCAGAAAACACAACTTTAAGGCAGATACAAAACCCAAAAAAAATCACCGAAAAAAGTTGACACACAAGCAAAGTTTGGACAGAGTAATGCGTACAATAAAGTGGAAAAACAGAGAAGAAACAAAATAAGAGAAACAAGCTAAGGTGGACAATAGAAAGATAATCACACAAACAAATAAAACAATTACCACCATCCATAACAAAAACCAAACTTCAAGAACACAAGAAATACAAAAACATACCTCGGACATTAAACTCGTTCTTCCTTCACCACCGGCAGCCAAAGTTCTCAACGAGTGGGGCAGTCCAAGAGCACCACCATCCAAATTCTGCCTCTCGGACAATCCTGCCCTCAAGCCCGACAAATGCCGACCATGAACACCGGGCCCGGACGAAATCTGTGACGGGCCTAACTGTCTGCTACTCTGACCACTTCCAGACGACTCAATACCCGCAGACGTTAACAATGACCTCCGAACAATTTCCGATAGCCTACGAGAATACTGTGGCCTTGATGAGCTAACACCAGAAATGGGTCCCACGCGAGAAGTAGATCCTATCTCGGGATGTTCGGAAATGGTTCTTCTCGCCACATTTCGAGGCGCGAGTTCCTCATAAAGCATAGGATTCCTCAAAAGTCCCGTCTGCTCATTGTTTTCGGCAATGGGCGGAGGAGGGTTAAGGTCGAGCAAATGATTATGAAGAGAATGATTCTCTTCCAATGGGCGTGACTGTGACCCGTTTATCCTCAAGCGCAAATTCCTCCGAGAAAATGATTCGGGCCTCAGTCTTGAGTTTATCTGTTCGGGCCCTGACCCGTTTTCCATGGGCCTTGTTGAGCTACCTGACCCAGATGACTGCCCGCCATTCACCTCGAGTGATTTTCTCTTGCCCGACGTGCGGCGGCCGTCCTCCCCTGCCACAGAAGGCAAATCGGAGGAATTTCCGATAATATGACAGCTGTCGTGCTCGGGGTCCTCAGACTCAGCCTGCATGTTGAGGTCTCGAGGCTGAGTGGTATTTGAGTTGAGATCGATATTACTATCGGGAGGAAGAATATTCGACGTCTGACAATGAGACCATGCGTGTCCTCGTTTTCTTTCATTATTTTCACCTTGAGTGTGTGTAGTGGTGGAACTAGTTTCGCCTAAGCTCCACTCGACGTTTAGCAGACAATTTGCTTCGTTTGTTGATGTTCTGTAGTCATTATGGGGAGATGTCTGCATATCAGTCCAAGATATTTGGGAGTCTGTAACAGGCTCGTTTGATGTGGAGCCATGCTCGAAGCTCAAGTTATCGGTAAGGGTAGTGACGAAATTTTTGTGCCCTTTCATTAGGGCTAAAGTTGTGACTTTTTATTCAACTGTTGTCTGTGTATTTAGAGAATGGATATCCGAGGCCTCGGGTTCAGAAAATCTGCAAGCATTAAAACTCTGAAGAGAGTTTCATATGTTTTTACCTTTTTTTAGGAAATAAAAAAAGGAAAAACTAAGAAATGGACTTAGTTTTTAATATTTGATAACTGACAGGTTTACAGAAGTGTGTTGCAACTAGCGAATCGACATAGCATGAAACAACTAATGAATGATACATGAAAATGCTATATGCATATCAGCATGACATTAGTTAACATTACTATTGGATTTCAATAAATCTTTGTTAAGAAACACACACACCATCACTGCTTTAGGCTATAGCTTTCTCTACTAGAGAACCCAGAAATTTATTCAAATAACTAAAGGCAACTATAATGCCCATTAAACAACATAAGCATGAAAAGTGGAGCATTATTTTCATATGTAGGAAATTATATTCCCTTCTACCAAATGCTGAAGTAAATTCAGAACTTCAACTCAAGCAGCAACTGGAAGCAAAATTCAAGTCCTTGCGCTAACAAATTATATGATATTCTACAATCACATTAAAGCAAGTAATTCTACAGAAAGAAAATGCCGGCTAATTGTACACCAAAGAAACTGAGTTGAATATCACCAACAAAACCGCACCATTGTACTCGGGGTAGTTAAAAAACTCTTGAGAGCTATAAAAAGAAACAGACACAAAACAAAAACTTTACAAGGTTACTGGCATGTCAAAAACTTTCAGCATTCAACCTTCCCAAGTAGATAGAGAACAATGTAATAGCCAAGTACAAAGACTAGAAACTTGAGCATACAAGTATTGTAATGNAAAAACTCATTCCAGGGGAAAAAACTAACATTGGAATGAAGAGAAAATCTGAAACAAATCAGTAATGAAACAACCATATGTAAGTCAAATTATCTGTCTGTGAAGAAAAACGAAATTAGTGAAAACCCAAAAGCAACAAAAGAATCATTCTTATTCAGATACCAAATTTAGATATATGTTTTCTCCAAGAAACAAGACGAACAACTGAGAAAAGATACTAAACTCATCCAAGAAAATCTAGGAAATATATAGTAAAACAAAAGCTCAAAGAGCATAAAAGTTAAATCCCGTAAATCAAGATGATGAAACCAATTTTGAACCCCAAAAACAGAACAGGAAGGCAAGAAGCCAAACCAGAAAAACAAGCACAACCAGTATTGACACCATCAACATATCATTACAAATATGAAGAGAAAAAGATACGAGAATCTATACCAGCCATAGAACAGCAGATGAAGCTATAGATCTACAAGTCATGACCTGAAAACAGCAATCAAAAAAATAAATAAAAGAAAAAAACAATCTTTAATGTTGTTGTGGCAAATAAACAAATTTCAAACTTTCATAAACGATCCAAAACACCCCTTCAATTCACCTCTTGAAAGAAAAGGCAGAAAGAACAAAAATACATGAACAAAAAGCCCATACCTCATACAGAAAAATAGAGAAAGAAAGAGTTAGAGAGAGGTAAAAAACAAGAAATGGCTGTGAAATGAAATGAGATGAGATGGAAATGAAACTGGTGGGTGCTGTGGTGTGGTGAACAAAATTGGGAGATGGTTAATGGGGATTAATGAGGCACAGTAATCTTTAATTTCCCAAAAAAAACAACAAACACGCGCACATCACCACATAAGCCCATAGGGCCACCACACTTGACACACGCAGACAGTCATTAGACAGCCTATAAATTTTGAATGAAGAAATTAATAAAAAGCAGGGACCTTTCTTACTAACTTTTTTTTCATTAATGAATATGAATGGAAACAGCAATCGCCAATCAGACGAAAAATGAAGATTTTAAAGATTGTGTTAGTTATGTAGTATTAATAAAGGGTCATGCGTTCCTGTAACCTTGTTTTACCAAATGTCACCATTTACCTTCTGATGGGCTCTCTCTTCAACCATTTTATTTACCATCAGAAGGGCTTTTTATTCAACGCTTCAAGAACCTATTCAACCATTTTATTTACCATCAGAAGGGCTTTTTATTCAACGCTTCAAGAACGCACCGAACGGCAAAAAACAATTAATAAATGAGTTTCTTTCATGTGCTTTTCCTCTTTGCTTTTTTGTTCGGCCTCGTTTCTTGTGGTTTCCTCTCAAAATCCTCACGCCAAGAACCACATGTCCCTTCTTTGCATTTAATACGTTGTTTTAAGATTAACGTTTTTACAGATTGTCTTTGCTCCTTTTTTGGGGAATTTTTAGGCTTTGCAAAAGAAAGAAAGAAAAGAATGTCTGCGGTGAGAGGTGGGATTTTCAATCTTATTGTTTTCCTCAACTGGAGTGACCTAGTTGGCCTTGATTGTACTCTGCCTTTGAATTGTAATTTCTATTGTTTCTAAACTAAAAAATCTGAGTTGATGCCCGTTTCACATAAATTCTAGTAGCCATTCATAATGTACTGATACATGTTCAATGTGTATTTATTTTAATAAACGTGTCAATACACTATTTGTGAATAACTGTGGATGACTCCATAAGCCGAGCCATCCGACGGTTCCATAGTAAAACCACCCGTTTTCAAATATACATTTCCTTTTTTTATTTTCGACAAATACTTAAATAATTGAAAATCTTAAAAAAGTATAAAAGAAGTGTTAACTAACACTTAAGAACATGAAACTTGGACCTACCCCCTTGAAATTCCAAACCAAGCTAAGGAGTACAACTTCATCAACGTGTAGAGATATAAATGAAAAAGGAAGATCTTCTTTCTTTGAGGAAAGCTTTCTCTACAAACATTCCTTCTTCTTCTTCCTTGTTTTGCATTTATTCTTCTTGCAATTTTGTCCTGGTAACTTTGTTGAAAATTGTAAGGGACGATGGGACGGTCACTAATGCTTGCTAATTAGTAGAAAAAGGCTACCGAGTGTAGACGGTTAATGGACGCGGCACATTTTTACCGATATAGGCAGATAAATTTGTTGAACGTCTCTTTTTAACCCGTATTTTGCTAAGCATTAACGGTCCTTGCCGCTCAGAACGATAAATAGAATACGCAATTATATAGATGTAGAAAAAGAAATGTAAAGAACAATGGATTAGAGGAATCAAACCAGAACCTACTTGATCCCAATATAATCTCAAACATTAGCTACCTTACCAACAGGTAATTGTTTATGCATACAAATAATTGTTTTTTCTTGGTATATTGAAGAAAATGCATCACACTGTTCTTCTGTATCATGAAAATAAAATTGGCGGTGCCACTAACAGTTAGAACATTCCATTTAGCAAAGTTCAATAACCAACACTTGAGTAACAGAACTTTTTTCTATTTTCAACATTATGTCTACCGAGATAGGGTGCTCACTCTGAAGGACCATTAAAGCAATTGGTATTTAAAATAATTTCAGCTTTGGCAGTGTAGAGTCCAGCAACAAATAAAACACAAGACTTTCAAATTATATTACTCCATCATAAATAACTCAAAGAAATTCTACATTTTATAGACAGGTGGGGCATTTCAAAGTTTGCTTCATGAAATATGACACTAGCATTTACTGTCAACTCACAAAATGGATCATGGTACAGATGATAATAGATAGGGGCATATTATATAATTTTCAATATAAAAACAATCCTGGGTACCATAAATTGCATTGCAGTAATTCATTTAGTCATTCAACAAAATTAGAGCAACTCTAGTCATTCACCAATGGATAGGCTTCTTAAATTCGCTCTTAGAATTCAAAATATGACTCTTACTTGTCTTTTCATAAATGACAAGAAACATATGAACAAAAAGGTTAGCAGACAACTCTCACACATTGTAGAACTAATAGGAAGGAGCCACACCACAACAAATCACTAAGTTACCATAACTCAAAAGCTCACTATTCTTCACCAAAAACCAGGACACTTGAAATTATATATGAACACTATAGGTAAACATGGAAGCATGATTTACATATACTATTGATATGACCTCATCTCCCATCAATTATACAACACATGTTCTTATCTTAATTATATATTTCTTCTTATTTATTATGTGGTCTAATTGTGTTTCCAGATCGGCTTCCCTTGACATAGGTTGCTACGAACTTCAGTACATAAGCTTGTCTTGTTGGTCGTACATCGACCTATAGGTCTCCAGGTCGAGTTATTGTATTGGTCAGACAATTCAATAAAATAAAAATAATCATGTTTAAGTCAAATTTATTATGATTTGTTTCACTTTTTTTTTTTTGGTTCCCTATCCCACTTATATAATATAACATATTTTTTCATAAAACAAAAACATCTAAAATTTAAAAAATACCTTTTTTATTAGTTTTTAAATTTTTGTATATATTTTTTAACACACCCGTGTAATACACGGATATTGTACTATACCTCTTAAATTTAACAATAATTTTTTTAATCAAGCACCCGTGTAATACACAAATATCGTCATAAGATATGGGTGTATCTACCAATATTACCCCTGGGAATCTATCATTATATAAAAAGAATAATCATTTTTTAAAAATGGTAAGTCAAATTCTTAGTCAACATGTTTTGCACTAATTACTTGCCATTAATGGTAATAAATATTTTTTTTAAAGTTTCCCTGTGCAATTAATGCTTTTCAAGATTTTTGGGATGTTGTTATTTTGTAATTGACCAATGCACTGATTTTGCGTTAGAAAATCTTATCCCATTAAAAAATCTTATCCTATTAAATCTCCTTAATATAACACTTATTTTATATTAAGAAATAATAATAAATTTTAATTTTCAATCCTTCACAAATTAAAGAATCTTATAAATTAAATGTCAGCACTTAAAAAACATTGGCCTCTCCAAAACTCTATCCGGATTTTATTTAAAATCACGAATACCTTGCTCAATCAATTCTCCAAAATATAAGTCCGAGTTATTGTCTAATAAATTTTTTTAGGGTATCTACTATATAAAAAAGCAATTCTCCAAAATATAAGTCCTCTAATAATTTTTTTTTAGGATATCTACTATATAAAAAAATTAGCGCATGTTGTATTGTCTAATTATTTTTTTATGGTATTTGTAATTACTAATATTTTTGTTTAAAATTATTAAGGTTGGTTAGACCAACGGTTTTTTTAGACTATAATATATAATAGTGGATATAACTCTAAATATATTTTTATATATAATATTATATATAATTTAAACATGTTGTTTGAGTATTTTTTTTTACACATTCGTTAAAGTGTATATATAGAGAGAGAAATGTTAACTTTAAGTGATTTTAGATACTTTTTTTATAAAATAGTTTAGAAAAAAATGAGATAATTTCATATTTTTCAAGAATAATATATAATATTTTAGATACTTTTACACACTTTGTATAATAGTTTAGGTATTCTTAATGTTTTAAAAATATTTAGACAAATTTTTACATATTCTCTAGATTAAGAAATTGTTTTCCTTACAAAATAGTTTAGAAAAATTTTAGGTGACTTCACACATATTTCAAAAATAATGTAAAATATTTTGAATACTTTTTAGGTATGTGATATAAGATTTTGTATTACATAAAAAGAGAATAAGAGTTATAAAGCATGGTAATTTTAGATATAAAATTCTATTTTATTTGTTATAACTTACATGGAAGTTATGTTTTAATTATCGATATCATCTCAATGCCTTGCTTTGCTTTTTTTTACTTCGTTTCGCGAGACAATATCTCTTATTAGACTCATAATATTTTATATAATTTTAAACATATTGTTTAGACAATTTTGTTTTGTACACATTATACATGTCCACATACACATATACATATACATATGTTAAATATAAATAGTTTTAGGCATGTTTTTTTTTACAAAATAGTTTAAGAAATTTTTAGATGACTCCACATCTTTCGATATTTAAAATTTTAGATACTTTTACATATGTTATAAAATATTTTAGACGTTTTTAATACTTTAAACATTCATTTTTTTCAAATTCTTTTATACAAGATAATTATATATTGTTTACAACTTATATACGATAAATTATATTACATATGATGTTCACATCTTTAATTTATAATTATTAATTAATATTATTTAACTTCATCTTTAATTTATAATCATTAACTAATATTGTTTACCCGTACATTGCACGGGATACGCACTAATTTTGTTAAAAAAGCAACATAAAATTTTCACACGAAATACAAGTATACAACAGGTTAATGATTAATTTTTCAAATTATTTCCCACCAAAATGTCATGTCCGCATCATAATACTTTTTGACCCTTCCGACCAATATCCAGAAAATTCTCTCTCATTCTGCAATATGTATTCCTAATAATCAACCAAAATTCGTAACTTGATTTCGCACACACGCGCACAAGCACTCACTACCATGATTGGTCAAAGGATATAAAAAAAAAATAAGTGCATGAACTTCTAACGTTGAATCATTTTCACCTTCAACAACTTTCCACCTCAAGTTATGGCGATGAAAGGATATTCATTTGATTTTTAAAAAGTTTCTTTTGTTATGTTAGACAATAACGATTAAAAGAAGAAAAATATTTTGAATATGAGGGCGTGTATAATTGTGCAACAATTAATTTCAACTAATTAAAACTGGAACTATATTTGAAATTGATTGGATATGGGTAAACACACGAGCATATTAAATGCTGATTCTTGAGAAAAATATATATTTACATTGAATAAAATTATTCTTGAGAAAAATCTATATTTACACTGATCGAAAAATATATATTGACATTGATCAAGTTATAGACGGGAAATTGGAAAAACAGTACTAAAATGTAGTGAAAACTGAACAAGAATTATCTGAACCAAAAAATAGTCATTGATTATTTATCTTTTTCAAAATCAAACCGAAAAAATAATCAGTACGATCTGAGAGATTTTACGAATATCCGTATAAAAAATCGAATCGTGTAATATTGAAATTAAGAACTGAACTACAGCTTTAGATAATTAATAATCTCCTTATATACGATCCGAATTGTACTAATCTGAACCATACTGATGGCACAAAATTTTACTGACTAAATTGTATTGAAATGTAAAGATCTCCGAACCAAATTGTCCTAAGTTTTTGTACAGTTCGAATGTTTTATTTTGACGATCTCCAATTTTTTTTTTCTTTTTTTTTTTTTCAATTTGAAGGATTTCTAAATTTTCGACCGAACTGTCTCATGTTCAGAAAAACGAGGGCTTTAATATGTAGACAAAAGGGATGTGACAGTATTTCCAAGTTTCATATAAAAGTTGCAGCTAGCAACTACAATATTCGGCTGTAAGACACTTATGTATGCATAAAAACCCAAAAACGGAATAATAAAAAATAAAAAGAAAAATATATCCGTATCCAATCACGGTTGGTTTCCTCAACTTCTGGTTGTCAAAAGCCACACTCTAATTTCTAATTTAAACCCGATAAAGCACGTTGATTTCAGACCCTTTCAGTTGAATTAGGCACAAATTAGGCCAATATTAAATAAAAATAAAAAGAAAAAGTTGGTGGATTAGAGTTATTAATTAATGAGGATAGATAAATTAAGGGGCTCATCATACAACTCGTCTCTCATCCTTCCTACATAGAAAAGCAATGAAAAATAATGGAACTGGCAAGCTGCAGATAATAATTATAATTAATATTACAAAACGAACCAAAGTTAAAAATTAACATTAAAATTAAATTAATCCTAAAACATTCTCCCTTCAGGATGCAAAGGGAAAAGCTTCAAGGTCCGATTTTCCACTTCCTCTTCATTAATTTGGTCTTGCGCTGCTGCTGTACATTTTTTGTTGACTTCTTCTAAGCATTGGTCAAATGCCCAAGATTTGCACTTCCTTTTGTATGGTGTACCATCAGACAATTCCTCATCCAGCCCACTTGCCTGTCACAATTAATTTCTCATCAGGCATATAGTTAAATTAATTAATTATATTTTTACATACTATTAAATTGAAATGTCATGATTATCAAAATAAATTAATTTTTTTTTTTTTTTATTTTGTTAATGAAATTAGCGTACCGGGGATAGTAAGAGAGTGGTGGTTGGAGGAGAAAATGGGGTTTTGGGGCTGTGAGTGAGGCCGAGGCTATTGCGCTTTTGCTTCTGACGCTCGCGGGCTTTGTGGTTCTGGAACCAGTAAAAGACGTTTTTGCCCTCGATCTTCCCGTACTTTGCGAGCTGTGCGGTGATCTGCTCGATTTGGTGGGCGTTCGGGGTTCGCATCCCGCTTCTGTACAACATCTCCAGTATTCCAATCTGTTCCTGTGTCGGGTTCCACCGGGTCCCACCTGCTTGTGCTTCCACCTGTAAATCAACATTAATTATATAAATAAATATCCACTGGACTACTGCTCAAAATCCAAATTGTAATTTTCTTTTACTTGATTTTAATTTTTTCAAAAAAGCGGCCTCCCAGTTTGAAATGCTAGGTAATAAAAAGTTAGATTCTAGTTGATTATGCTGGGGATTTCCAATCTTGGAGTATAAATAATTAAAGGGTGATGAATTTTAGGACGAGAAGTAATCTTGACCGTCAAATATTCAATTACGAGAAGGATACTCCGTGAAAATCAGTAATTAATTGAATTCAAGAAGATTAATTATGCTCAAAACAGTAGAAACGGTAATTAATCCACAGCTCAAAAGCAGCTGCTGCTTCACCTAATTTTCCTTACCATTTTATTCTAAAAATTAAAAAACACTTATTCCAAGAATAATTAATTAATGAAACAACAAAGGAACGAACCCATGCATATGTATGTATCATGTATGTGTGTGTGCAGTGAGTGACACGTGTGCAGGTGGTGCATCCTTCTCATGCTGCAGGCCAATGTGCCATAACATGTGAAGCTAGAAAACAAGTTTGGCATGCAACTGAAAATCGAAGTTATATGCAAGAAAAATGTGATTTATCGATCCTTTGTATACCTGAACAGATTCCTTCTTCTGATATTCCGGGGAGCCGAGCTTTGTGGGCCCACTCTCCGGCCGAATGAAGCTTTTCAGGTCAAAACCCGAGTTCATCTTTGGTGCAAGTGGCCTGAGCCGTTTGCAGCCGAGGGTTAGGGAAGTGGGTTCGTGCTCCCATAACCCACGTGCAAACTCGTGAACCTTCATTCCTTCAACTCCCATGGGTGACATTTTCTTTTCTTTTTCTTTTTTTTTTTCGATGTGGGATGAAAAAAATGGTATGGTTATATTATATAGAGTGATATATAGGAGATTGGTAATTGAAATTGGGAGTTTAAAAAAAAAAGGGTAAATGGAATATTAAAAGGTAAATGGAGAAAAAGGTAGGGGGGATTGATTTGAGGGTAGATTAACCAAAGACCAAATGATGAGGTGAGGTTGACTTGAGATATCCCATTGTTATAAAGAGGAATGGAAAGTATAATGTGTAGAGAGAGAAAAAGGTTTTGGGGATGAGAGAGGGTGGGTGGGGGAATTGAACTCCAATCTAGAGTTGGGGGAAAATTTTGAAAAAAAAGAAAAAGAAAATGGGGCAACACATAGTGTATGGCTATGCCCTTTTTAATCATATTGGCTACCATTTATTTCATTCTTTCAACTTTTTGTTAATGTATTGTTTATTGAGAAATAACTAAGGTTGATGATAGGGCACGAGTGTGAGACTGTGTTTTGATGTAATAATTGTTTTTTTGTGACAATTTATTGGTTGTAAGCAACTTTTATGGATATTGGTTTTGGATTACCATTCTAAACTAGTGCGTAGCCCGTGCGATGCACGGGTAAATTATATAAAATAATAATTATAAATTAATGAGTGAGTAAACAATATTGAATAATAATTATAAATAATTAAATGGAGCTAACATGAGATCTTGTCTAAGATAACATAAAACATGCATGTTTAAAATATTAAAAACACCTAAAATATTATATAACATATATAAGATTATGTAAAATATTACATATTATTCTTAAAAAAATTTGAATTCACCTAAAATTTTTCTAAACTATTTTGTAACCAAAACATGTCTAAGGATATTTAAATTTAACATATACATATAATTTAATCTATAGAATGCGTTAAAAATTTACTCGAAAAATATGTTTAAAAGTATAAAAAAATATTAGTAATTACAAATTACTCCAACAGAAGATTTCAAATTCGAAATCACGAAATTTAAACAAAATAAGTCAAAATTTTAAAAAAGTGTAATTTATGAAATACATGTCAAATTGAAAAACATAATATTAGCGGTTTTCAATATATAAGATTGTATCTATTTCCAAAATAGGATTGTCGGTATCGAAAAAACATAAATTTCGAACTCATAGTATTTGAAATATGAAATTTTGGTATTATTAAATTGAAAGAGTCCCAACCTTTGAAAATTATTAACTTTTTAAAAGTAATGAAATTGTTTTATGTTAGATTCAAGATTTGTTGCGATTTTTAACAAAAAAATCGTTGATTTGATTGTCCAGTAGAATTTTTCATTATATCCGATTTTGTTGCAACCAAATCCTATGGGATCTTAAAATTTAAATTTTCAATTCGAATTTGGTCTACTTTAAATTAATTTATGTAAAAATATGTAATTTCATTTTGCCTAATTCAGATTTTGTATTCAGCCCGATTTTTTGGCAACCAAATGAGAAGGAATTAAAAATTTTAAATTTAAATTTGAAATGATACTTGATATTAGATGCGATCAGTTGTTTTCTAAAGAATAATGAAATGGAATTTTGAATTCGACAAAATTATAAATATATATTTAATTTTTTATTTATAGAAAAAGATGTTATTGTATTTTGCCTAATTCAAAATTTTTGTTGAGTCCGATTTTAAGGCAACTATATAATAAAATTTTAAATTTTAAGTTCACAATGAGAACAAATTTTCTATGCAATAAGATTTTCCTCCAAAAAAAAAAGATAAGGAACTTTTGGAATCTACAAAATCGTGAACAATACCCGAAAGTACCTCATTTACAAAACTCATATAGGATGCAGTTATGGTTTACCGATTTTCTAGTAATTAATTAAAAAGAAAATTAATCACTAGATGAATTTAGAATGCATTCATGATAGTTCGCTTTTTTTGCAATAAAATAAAAAGAAAATTGAAAAATTGCCAAAAATAGAATGTAATAATTATTGTTTGACTTTTCTTTTTACTAAATTTGGTAAATGGTTAATCTTTTAATATAATGATAGATGTGTGATTAATTAATAAGTATTTATCCATTATATTGATGATATATTTGTATGTATTGCATCTAGTACCAATTAATTTTTAAGCGAAGCATAAGTGATCAATATATAGACTTATATTAATATGAGTTGTTAAATAAATATACTTGGGAAAAATATCAATAAATCAATTTACATATAATTAGGCTCCAACCCCAAAGAATTTTATATGTAAAATTTTATATTAATGCCTAATTAATTTATTTATTTGCACCTCACGTAATTTGTTCCTATACCATCACGCCGAAAAATTAATTAATCATAATTTCGTTAAACAAAAATCTAAAACTGGATTAATATTGTGTGTGCATGTGGTTAGGCAGTCTAATCCAAGTGATTAAATATTTTTTTTCTTGCTATAATGATAAGTTGTCCTCTATGTTGCTTTTCGGTGCCTCCCAATTTTCTCCCCAACTTTTTTCAATGCTAAAGGTAGGGAATGTAAAATTTAAATAAAATAAAAAAATATTCCTCCAATCCCAATACTTGAAAATGCACTCTTTGCCCCTTTTCAAGATACGGATATATAGTGTGTGGCCTCACAACAGATGAATGGGCAGACTTTTTAATCAAGTGTGTTGAAAACTTTGAAAATTTTGAAAAGAAAAAAATACACAAACACAATTGTTTATGTGCACAAAAAACAAAAATATGTGAAAACCATGTTATGTATATTATTGTAAATGTATAAAATATATGGCCTATTCCATATCTGTCTCTTTATTATTGGGAACTGTCGCTCCAATTTCCCACATAGTGTAAAACCACCAACTGATAACTTTTTATCCTGTTTTTCTGTGAGGGGAAAAAATTTATTTAAAAATGAAATAAAATAATGCTACTTAGTTTGCGCATGATACCTGATTTTTTGTATGAGGGAAAAATTGTATCTTATTGCATGATTACAGGCTTTTTGGGCTAAACATCAATGTTTAAATATAAATTATACTTGATAAGGTATCAAACGTAGAGTTATCTAACGTTGCTGTTTAAATTATGTATTCAATTATCCGCTCATGCGTTTCAAGATTTTCTATTTTATTGTTTCAATATTTTTCATTTTATGGTACCAAAAAAAAATATTTTTCATTATTGTGCGGATGATTGGGATTTCAGGTCGGATCCACTAATTATAAGACTAAGAGATTTTAAGGGACATTTTAAGAATTTTTAAGATTTGGGTCTTTTTAAGATTTTCAGATTTTTTAAGAATTATATGACATCTTAAGTCTCGGGTAGGATTTGATGTGAGATTTCGTATAAAGTTTTTTGGTTTAGAAATCCCACCGAATCTTAAAAAGTCTTAACAAATCTTAGTGTCAAATAAATTAAATACCTCATGATTTTGTAAGACTATATAAAATCCTTGTTACCAAGATCCCTCCCAATTTAGGTAAGATCCTCACAAACTTCTTTCCATATATGAAAATGTTTATTTCCTTGTAATCTCTCCTCATATATATAACTACTCAAGTCAATCCACCAAACCCCTCTTTGCATTCCACAGTTTTGCTATGAAACTAACAGTTGGCTCTATAGTAGAACCAATCTCTATATACAACAAGTAAACCATACCATATTAATAAAATAATTAGTATTTATTGAAGTACTTGTTGTATATAGAAGGTTGACTCCATTATGGAGCCAAATGTTGGCTTTATAGCAAAATTGTTGTATTCCATTAGCTCATATCTTTCCTCAATAATTTGCCTTGGACCACTTAAGTGGTTTGAGAATGAGCCGAGATGAAAACGATCGAATATGGAATTTGATATAGGATATTATCTACTTGTAGAAATAAACCGATTTGCTAGACCGGCCGAATAGATCTAACACTGAGGAAGCCACATCGGTCGAAGAATATCGGGCAGAATGAAGGGTCAGACAATATCAAGTTAAATAGTTAGGGTCGAACACAGCGGGAAACGGATGAGAAAGGTCTCGGTATGAGATATACATTCGGGCTCGGGTGCAGGAAAAATCTGGTTGAAGGTCGATTTGTAGAGCAGTAAACCATATGATCGACCACCTTATAGGTGAAGAGCAATCCAGCGCGTGACTTGATCGCAAGGGAGCGTGTGGACCTTTACGGGAATTTCCAAGGAATATTCAAGGGAATAATTACTCATGAGCAGAAGACACATGGTGTTGAGGCATTGGCGTATGGCGGTAACCACCACTGACACACGCACACTGTATGTGTACGGGCAGACAGATTCGGGCAGACGTCTGATCAAATCCGAACAACTCCTAGGGCAGGTATCTCACCCTATATATAGGGGTGAACCTTTCTTGTTAAGCACGATTTATCCATATTTTGCTCTTGAGAATTGAGAAAAACAAACACTGACTTAAGCATCGGAGGCTCTTTACCGGAAAACCCCTCCGGTGTGAAAGTTCTTTGTAGGTACGTGGCATTCTACCGGCGAAGAAGAAGGAGGCGAACCGATTTCCAGCCAGTCGAAGTGTTTGGCATTACCAGAATTATTCAACAATCAACAGATGGTGTAAAAATGTGCACAAAGTGAGGAATTCAGAGCTCAATTATGTCAAAGCAAAATTGATATGCTGCAAATAGCATTTGAACGTGGCAACAAATTTGGGTCTTGGTTGTAAGTTGTAACATATGATGGAAACGAATCCAGATATTTTGTCAGGACATCTTAATAAAACTACGCGGAGATAATTTAAATGAACTCAGATTAAGACGTTGATTGCTTTTGAAATCGACAAAATAAATATAGGGTTCAAGAAATTCTATTTTTTTATTTTTTTTTTTCAAATTTTCACCCAAATAAAATCCGTCTCCTATGACCGTGCACTTTCCATTGTGTTTTCAACTAGTTCAACTATTTTAGGGTGATAATTGCATGATATTTTAGGTAATGGTTACTTAGTGCATTTATAATAGTTTGTTGCTACTTTGGCTAATGTTGAAAGATATTGGCTATTTTTNTATGCATCCATATAAGTCTCGTCCGGCTGACTCTGCAATTTCGGTCGCGATTTTGGCGGATTAAGATGGATTTGAGTGCTGATTATGTAATATTAAGAGATACTGAGTAGTTTTGAATTAAGTGAAGTTTGTGGATGCCACCGCCTAATAATTACTGTCTAGATTTTGCAATTTTGACTTTTTTACTAAGATGTAATAATATAAGAAATAAATAATAATGTGATTGTAATTAGTCCCTGTTGAGTTTGTGCTTATGTTTGATGCTCAAATTGTGTTGATGTTAGTTTGACATAAAACGTTATAATTAGTCACTACAGATAGTTTATGAATTGAAAAAAGCCAAAATTATAATACTCTGCCTAAAAATGGTAGCCTCTCTTCATCTCCATTTTCTACCAAATTAGTGCGGGGCCAGCTGGAAAGTTTTTAATAAATTTCTTATAACATCTTGACTACGGGGACATTGTCCACAAATAGCATACAAGTTGTGTACCAGAATTTAATTTCAAACTTTTTGCAAAGTTAGTTTGAAAAAATTGACTTAACACATGGGAAGGTAATTTATCATCGAAATATAGTATGATGTTTAATCAAACAAGGAAATAACAATGTCTCAGGGGCTGGTAAGGTAATTTACTATCTGCAGCGGACTATAGTATGATGTCTAACCAAACAAGGAAATAACAATGTCTCGGGATGATTGACTACAACTAAAAATTGATTTTGAATGATCGAATAATTTTTTTTTAACATCTTCGAATTCAAAATCAAACTTAATTTTAATCTAACACAATTCTTTTCAATACTATCAATATAATTAAATAGTATCAATCAATAATTCTCACACATAACATCAACTTTAAATCTATAATCAATTATTCTTTCAACTCACATATTTTTAATTAAATATCTTTCTAAATAAAATCTTTTACACTTTTAAACCACATCAACAATAATCATTATATTTTAGATATTAATTTAGTACAAACTCAAAATTTAACTTAATCTTTCACTCAATTAATTTTATTAAGAAAAAAAACTTATTTTAACCAATAATTTTTAGGGCCGTGTTTCGTTTTTCTTGCATTTCTTTGCGTTTTCCGGTGTTTTGAAGGTTTAATGGAAGAAGATCGGTTGGGAGCATCATCATCATCCAGTGGCATTTTCACCATTTACCCGTTCACGACCCGATCCACATTTCGCGGGCCCTCAAACCAGAACTCGCGACCCGGGTCGAGGTTCGCGACCACGCGAGTGTGGATGCGAGAAGCTCGAGACTCGCGACCCGGATGAGGATTCACGACGTCGCGAGCGCGCTGCCGAGAACGCCCGAACTCGCGACCCGAGTAGCAGTGCGCAACTGCGCGAGTGACCCAGTGCCAATGCTGAACTCGCGACTCGAGTTCTGCTTCGCGACGCTGAGAGTGCGTCCGAGTGTCTCCACAAACTCGAGACCCGAGCACCCAGTCGTGACCCTGCGAGTGCGATCGAGGATCTCCGCAACTCGCAACCGCTATGCAAGTTCGTGACATCGCGAGTGTACCAGAGCATGACCAAAACTCGCGACCAGAGCCATATTTTGCAACCTTGCGAGTTCAATTCATTAAATGTGCATTTTTTAGTGTGTGTTTTGAGAGAATTATAAATACAATTGCTCCCCTTTTGGGGGAGCACCTAGCATTCATTTCCCTGCTTTCTTCTTTTGGATGTTGTCTTTTCTTTTATTTTCTCTCTACTTTTGGAGGCTAGAATTGTACTTTTCCGGCGACATTTTCTGGAGATGTTTTTATTATGCAAGTTTCAATCTTTTTTCATCTACTTCATTCGAGCATGAATTAGGGACGTAAGTACTTAGATTTAGGACTTGCTATCTCGGTTTTCGGACTATTTTACTTACTCGGTTATAGAGGTAATTTAGGGGCTTGTTCATAGGTAGTGTAATTTGCTCGTTTTAGTTTATTTTGTTATTTTATCGTTTGTTGGGCTCGTCTAGTGTGTTTGGGTAGTTTAAAATTCGAACTTTTGCAAGAAAAAATCGAGACTTTGTCGTAGGAGTTCGATAATTTCGTAGTAAATCTTTCGACTTTAGCTCCTAGGTGCGTTAGTTGTAGTTTGTTTCTCTTGTTTTCGCCTTTTTACTTGGTTTTAAGCACTCCGGTTTAGTAAAGCTTAGGTCTTTAGTTGAATTTTGCATCTTTAGTTAATTGTTTTTCAATTCCTTAGCCTTAATTAGTTTAAAAATCCCCCAAATCAATTGTTTAGAATGTATAGGACTTTATTTTCCGTTTTTGTGCTTTTGGACAACTATTAATTAATAGACAAAGCTTTGAACTGTCTTCCTTGATAGACGACCCGAGGTTCGAATAACTCGGTATCAATTATTCTCGCTAATACCAACTAAACATTGGTGGATTTGGAGTCTCGCTTGCCACAGTCGAGCTTCGTGCGTGAGGTGTTCGACAATATGCCTGTGTGGGGGACCGTTGATGCCATAGAGAAGAACACGGCATTGAAAGTGGCAGAATAGATGGTCTTTAGGGCGCGGGGATTGTCCGCGGTAGTGCTGGGGTGGATGATGATGGAGGACGAGGCAATGGGGTCGTTATGATTGGCGTCACGTTATCTCGAGTTGGATTTCAATCAAAACGTTCGACATCAGTTAATTTGTCATAAATCAGTCCACATCAGCTAAGTCGACGTTGTAATTTGACAGCTCGACAACTCCTGATCGGATTCTGACGATCGAGATCGAAATAAGACTAAATTGACTAAATTTTAAGAGTTGTTAGGACCAATTTCGAATCCGACTAAATTACTAGACGAAAACAGAAAACAACCTATGTTATTGGACTTAACTAAATTTTAAGAGTTGTTAGGACCAATTTCGAATCCGACTAAATTATTGGACAAAAATAGAAAACAATCTATGTTATTGGACTTAAATTACAATTTTCCTAAAATTTTAATCATTATTCTTACTTTCAGACACAGCCTAAAGAGTTTCTTAAAATTTTAACGTTAACGGATTTTAATATCAGAGTTATCCCGAAAGTCCTACCCAACGTACTATGGTATTTCAAGGCAATTTAGAAGTAAAAAAAAAAAAACAATTTAAGCTGCATATATAGAGCGCATAAAAAGGGGGTGGTGAACTAAAATTTGTGCTAGTAATCTCATTCATAAGCTGTGGTCGATTATTTGTGGAGAATAACATTATGACAATAGGTGATCTATCAAGTTAAAAGTTGTGGTATTAATTTTTGGTCAAAGAAAAAGTTGGATAGCATGATAGATGAAATTATTATTAAGGCCCACAAAGTGGAGCAACCGGTGGGCTTTCATCATTACTAGAGCAAAGCCATTCCCATCATTTGCACGTGTCCATAGGCCCATAAATGTAGTAGACATCAAACATTCCATTATATTTACGTAATAGCTTGCCATGTTGCCAATAAATAGGAACTTATTTTCATTTTTCACCATTTTAAGCGATGTCTCAATATTCGCAGTTATAATATATATTCCCTTATTTAGTATTTTATATTCATACTAATATATATATATATATATATATATATATATACGACAATGTATATGATTCGAACAAGGAGAAAATGATCGGGACGGCCTATTCAATCTGGGTGATGGGTACGTAGATATTGTAGGTTGAATGTTGAGTGGTACGGCTTTAATCAAAGGCCATTCACCAAACTAAAGCTAGCAGATATGCACGCAGAAATCATGGCTTTCCTCTTTGAATTTTCAAAGATTATGTTGTTGTATTTCATATGGAGTAATAATTACTGGTGGATTCAAATCCAGTGCTTTCACTCGTGTGCATTCATAATCATCCCCTTTTATTGGTTTCTATTTTAGGGGGAAAACCAAAACATTTTCATTGCAATTGGTACGCACATATTTCAGAAAATTATAATAGCGAACTATTAGTAGCCATAAAAGAATAATAAAACTTATACGACTTTTTTTCTTCCCAGAAATTGAAATGAATTAACGACAGTTCGTATGTGATTATTAAGTAAACACAATTTGCCTAAACTTGTAATTGCATCATAACTTGGTCTGCTTATGAATAATGTTGCAAGATTCGATCGTTTCCACTGACCTATTTTTTTTCTTTTTAGTGAAAAGTTTTTGATATTGATTCAAAAACCATATTAAATAAAACCGGTGATGAACATAATTTTATCGGTATTCTTCATTTAAAAATTATTAGACATATTCATAATCATTAGGCGTAATTGAGTAACCTCAAATAATGTAATTATATCAATGCATAGAATATGCATTTTTACATTAATTAAATCACATAGAGATTACAAGAATTCAACTTTTAGTTCTTTCCTATATTTTGTATTCGCAGTCTTCAATGATGTGTTTCTCTCTTTCGCGTCTTTCGTCTTTTTACAAAGCTCTTGATGTTGAAAACTATATTTTCTTATGCTGAGAGAGAGAGACAGAGAGAAAGAGAGAAGTAGGTAGGGGCCTACAATAGTAATCCTACTAATAACATTTCTCATGTTATAACCCAACTTATTGTCCAAGTCAAACATCACAGATTAGACTATTTAATTTTAGAATTTATTAAACCATTAAACACATATTCACTTGAAATAAGTTTGACTATTGATTTAACTAGGTCCAACTAACTATATAGTCCACAATAATAAAAAAATATAAAATATTCTTATATTCTCCAACTGGACCATATCAGTCGAAACCAAATGAACTACTTTAAGTGTGCACTATTCATCAAACTTTTTTGAATACATATATCTATAAATTTAAAATCAAACTACAAACCGAGTCATGACGATCACACATCTTCGAGCGACATGATCGATCCCTTCCATGTATCACAAATCATTTCTAATTTTACTCTACTTTATAATATGGGACAAACCATTCTTACCATAATCACAAGTCATCCAACTTTGATGTATATACTATTAAATCAAATATCCATAATGACGATATTATATTTGAAGAACAAAACATCTTTATTTGAATTCAAATATCACTACTTAGAAAAATTACATGTCTGACAGTATCATTTAGCTCTGAATTCCTCCAGCTCAGCTCGGATGTCAACAAATGTATTGAACACAAATATTTCAAATCTCGAAAAACTTTGCAAGTTTTTGGGACTCGTTGCACGATTAGATAGTCTAATAAGGCAGACTAATTGATAAGGAATATTAGCTAGCATGATAAGGACCACATGTAGATTGGGCCACATGATCAAACAAAATTGGGTAGTTTGGGCTTATCGGTCAGTACGCGAGGATGGGTTGTTCGGTCAGTCCGGGTAGCTCACTCTGGCAGTCTTGGACAACAATGTAACACCTCCCTATAAAAGGGAGTGAAGTGTGTCATTCAGAACATTACACTCTGCACTTAAATACTGCTCATCATCTTCTACGTTTTACTAACATAAGCATCGAATGTTCTTCACCGAAAAATCCACAGTGTCGAGTTTTTGCAGGCCTTGAAGGTCAATCACCAGCGAGGATGATAGATCCAGGTCGAATCGAGCCGATCGAGGGTTCTTTCATACCAAGGTGTAAAAGAAACTGTCACCAGTGGGTTAGATGGGAACCGGTAATTGACCTTAGGTTTGTTGGAAGAACAGTTCGATAAAAAAATATTAGAACCAGTCAAAAAATTGATTGCCGGGCATGTCTAGTTTTTTTTTTTAAAAATAATTTTAATGTATATGTAAATATATCATTAATAAAAATATATATTTAAATAAAGTGGACATGTAGAAGTTATTATATAAGTTGGTTCAGATATTTAAATATTTTAAATTATCAAAACATTTATTCAATATTTTTTTATTAATTATATAAATTTTATTTATGTTTAACAATACTAATTATATAATTGAGTACAAATTAATCAATTCAATTATTGATTCGACGGATGACTGCAGGTTAACCGAACTTCAGAGTTAGACAATGTCTCACTGTCGAGAAAAATGGAAAAAAATAAAAATAAAAACGAAAAACACACTGTCACGCAAAAACATGTATGCCTAAAAGTCTTGTACATTTTTATAGGCAGTACCACACAACAATGTCAAATTCGACCACTTTTTGTAATGACTTTAAAATATATTTCTATACCTAGTTTTCGTTTGCTTTGGGGGAAACATTTTTTTTTTTAACCTTGGAAGTTGATGGAAAATGATCGGTGGATGCCATCTCATATAACAAAAATAAATTGCATTTTTTGTAGCAAGCTATGATTACCTGATTGAAAACTTTGTTCACATTTTAAGATTTTTTAGATTAGCATCTTTTATGTGACATATTAAGCGCACGACTTTATCTTCCACAGTGGAAATCCCTTTTTTACCTTACCTTTTCCTTTTTCGTATTCTTCTTTTTTTATTTTATTTATCATTTTTCTCTTCATGTTCTATATTTTTCCCGAGGAGGAAAAAGAAAAGAAAATGTGGTGGGTTGATGGCATGATCGCATGGTAACAAATTTGTCATGTCGTGTAATGGAAAAGTGGGTGCAAAGTGTTGAAAGAAAAAGGGGTTTCTGTTAGAAGGGAGTGTCAATGGATGACAGTCTAATGGGCTAAATGGTGATTTGATAGCTCACGAATATGATCATCACAAATCCTTCAATTATTCTCCCTTAATGAAATTAACTTTAGATAAAAAAAGAATTATTTGATTCATAATGCACTACCAAATGTTTCACACAATGGGTTGCATGGAAAATTAAATTATAATCAAAATCAACATTAGTGATCTTCACAACACTTAATTTTGTAAACTAATTAAAATTTCTACTGGCAAAATAAGTTAAATCTTTATAGTGTGAACATTAAATTAACTAAACAATTAAATACTAAAATTTTCTTATGATTAGATCGTTGTTTACTAGTATTTTGTAGGTAATTGGTAATCAAGTCCAAACATTCCCTCCATCATCAAGCAAACACCCAAATTCACCTTGATAATCATCATAAGTAAAAACGAGGCAAAAATCGAAGTAATGAGTTTTAAAGTAAAAACTCAATCTTCTATTGCGTGCTAGATGAAAATCGGAGTCAAAAGCTTGAAACTTAAACAAAATAAAAGTCGTCGGAAAATGATAACATAAGCTCCCAAGGGAGAGAGAAGAGAGAAAACTAAAAAGAAAAGATTAATTCCTAAAGTGGTAAAGTGAGAAAGAAATCTAGGTGATCCAAATACAAAGGACCAACATGTATTTATAGTCCAGCTCAAAACACACACTGGTTTCACGCACAATTACTAAAACACTCCCGAGGTCGCTGGAAATTCCATTGGTCGCGGGTGTCGGTTGGCACGGGGCGGCACGAGGTCGGGGCGAGGAAAAGGGACACTCTCGAGCTCGCGGAGCACTTCGCGGGCGTGGACGTGCGGAAGGAAAGTACTCTCGAGCTCGTGGGGTTATTCGCGTGCGCGAATGTGCGATGGTAGCACTCTCGAGCTCGTGGACGGTGTCGCGTGCTCGCGAGTGGCGCTGGGCAGCGGTCTCCGCGCGGTCGCGGGACTTGTCGCGAGTGGCGCTGGGCACTGGTTCTCCGCGAGGTCGCGATTCTGGCCAGCTTTTGGGATCTTTGATCATCAAGGCTTGAAATACTAGGAATGGAGATGGTTCGTACGAAATGGCTCGAAACTTCTCGGCAATGACTCGGAATTCATTGCCAAGACTCGTCTCTCGGGACTCGGTTCGACTCTTCTGTTGTGTACAAATTGTTATTTTTATCGAGTACCGAATCAAAGGATTTGTTTTCCGGGTTGATCTCTCAAGGAAGGCGGTTCGGAATTTGGCTTTGTTAATGATAACACATAAAAAGAAAACAAATCCTAAACACACTAATCAAATAAGAGGGTTTGAGAAATTACCAACTAAAAAATAATAAAAAGCAATAATCTACCTAAGAATATAAACGAAACAAAGATGGAGAAGCTAGGGAGTCGGGGACAATTAATTCAAGTTCTATTTGCACACCGGGACATTAATCATTCTATTCTAGATTGACGCTCTCGCTTAAGCATCTAGCGATTCTCTCCCAATAACTCTTCGTAACAAGGGATTGAACATAGACGAACAAACTTGAGCATACGACGCAGACCAATTATCCCAATCCCAATAACTATTCGTAACAAGGGACGGGTCATTGACAAGCACGTATTTCAATCCAAAACCTATAGACTATTCAATTACGAAATCATCTACCTCATGCGAGCCTAAGTCTACGACTTCTTCCCTTTCGGTTCTAAAAGTCGCTAATTAAATTAGAAGAAAGTTAATCGACTAATCATATAAAATCAACAAAACCCTAACTCGACTAATCAACATTCAATTGTTTCCAATTGCAAGATCGAAGTGTCACTCTTCGATTATATCAATCAATCAATCAAGATTTCATCAATTCGTAATCAAATCAACCCGCACAAGAACGAACAATTCAAGCTCGACAAATACGAATCAAACAAGAATAATCATCCCCTATCCCTAGCAGAAAGGAATTAGCTACGTAAATCAAATTCAACACACATAATCATTCCTCTCAAATCAACCATTACTCGTGAATTATATAAGAGAAAGAAATTCTTACAATTAATCCTAAATCCAAGTGTTGAGTCCAAATTACAAGCTTAATCCTAGAATACTAAGAAGAAGAAGAAGAAAAATGGAAAATAAAAGTGAAAAGAAGAAGAAAAACGTCGAGAAAGAAGAAAGGGAGGAGAAAGGAAATATTTATGCGTTTTTCTAACCCTAGGTTCGTCTCCAGGAGGGAAGAATATCTGTGTCGAAGTCCCGATATGATATTTATAAGCAGCGGGGTGTCACAGGCGTGAGATAGTGCACGGCGCGAGGCGCACATCTTCCGCAGCGTGAAGGGGCTGCCGCGGCGCAGAGAGAGCAGGCGCCGCGGGGTGGTGGAGTGCAACAGTGCGGAAGTCTTCATGCGCTGGGCTTTGATGGTGCATGGAGGGCACCGCGGGACGCGCAGCAGTGTGGAAGGAAGCTTGGCCGCGGCGTGGTGATGCTTCGCAGCGTGATGGGCGCTGCTGCCGCGGTGTGGCGTGGCTCGCGGCGCAAGGGGAGATATCCTGGGCGCTGGGGCTTCGCGGCGTGATGGAGGGCTCGCGGCGCGGAGCAGAGGTGTGCC
>BKCP01005849.1:613242-623940 GCA_008636005.1 Striga asiatica | reverse complement strand
AAAAAATTATATTTCAGAACATGAAAAAATGTTACAGAAATGGGCCCCATCCAAATGGGACATGTCAAAATAAATTGTGTAACTGAAAGTTACATATTATTATTAAATGGTGAACATATTTTTATTAAATGAACTCATATTATTATTAATTGCTGGCTGAATAAAATTTATTAAAGCTTGCCAGTAATTTTATATATATATATATATATATATATATATATATATTATGTATTTTGTAGTGCAACTTATTAATTATTTTATTCATTTTAAAATGCAATTTACGCTTATATATATGTCTGTGTATGTGAGAGAGTATTAAAAATTATATAGTTCCCATCAAAATGTTATTTGTGCCGAGTCAAGTTGACCTCATGTGTAAGCTTTTGATAGTTTAATAAATGAGTCGGATCAACTAGACTATTTAATAAATAAACAAAAATATGAGCTCAAACTCGACTTGTGTAAGCTTCAATCTATTTGATTTGTTTAATAAGAAAGTAGTAGTCGTTCTAGCTTGGCTCATTTAAATATATATGTGAATGATATGAAATTAAATTTTCACGACTTTGAACAAACACAATTCAGTTCCAATAACTACTTTGGCCCCTCCTAAATTTTTTTCCTAGATTCGCCCTTATTCGGGTGTAAAATACGTAAAAGGTTGGGTATTGACATTTATTTAAAAATAAATCTTTTTATATCCCAAGCCTACATCACGATGTCAGATTATAAGAAACTCAGTTCATCTGGTATGCATATCAAGTATTAAAAATGTGAATTACATTAGTGTGTCCATAAATCTCTCATAAGCAGGGGCGGATCCAGAATTATTTTTTTGGGGGAACTGACGTTGTTTTCGAAATTAAATGTTTGTGAACATAATCGATTTGACCAATGCAAGTTCCATCTCATCTTGTTAATATATGTAAACGATTGAACAATTAACTGAATTTGTTCATTAAACGAAACGAGCTCAAGCTCACATTTTTTTTATTTATTATGTAGTAATAAAGACTAAAACATTGTGGTAAAATGTCTATATATATATATAGTAATATCCCCTATACTATATCTAAATCCGTCCCTGCTCATAAGTAAATTCAATCTCATTCGATTGAAAAATTATACAATTGCTTTCAAGGCCTTTACTTACCTCAGGCCTACTATTATTGATTAGTCAGAAAACGTGCTTATATTAATGGTCTAATGTTGCATTTGTGCACGTTTAATTCTCCACATTTATGCATCTTTCGACTTATTTGAATTATGATCAACTCTCGTGCTTTGACGAGTTTTTGAGTGATTTTCAGTACTTTTAGAGCTATTTTTGTTGCACGAAGAGGTGTGGATGTTCGGAAGAAGGACAAAGTAGTGTTATCAGCGAGTACGGGGTCGTCCCGTACTGACCCAGCTATCCCCGTACTGACCAGCAGCGGCCCATATTGTCTTAATAGGCCCATGCATTTCACGTGCTGGAAAACTAATATGATTGAGCCCAGATATTTTATATTGAAATAGTGGCCTAATAATGAGAAGAGGAGGATTACTTTGACCAGGAATACAAAAAGGAAAGACGTGGCAAAAATAAGGGATATATATTAGGAGACTTTGGTTGCGTGATTATTATTCATACTTTGACCTGGACACTTTCTTGCGGCTGGGGACGAACAGAGAGAAAAGGGATCGCGAGCAAAACAGCAACCGGGCGAGCGAACATTAGAGAAGAATTTTATTCTCTTTTCTTTTCTTCTTTCTTGTGTAATTAATTCTTTGATTATGTCTTTGAACACTATGAACGAGTAGTTTCTTTATTCTAGTTCCGGGGAAGTCGAACCCTACGAATGACTATGTTTTGATTGATTATCTAGTTGATGATTTTAATATCTTTTTGGAATTGCTTGTGTTATTTTGAATAATTAACCATGATGTGTTAGTCTTGTTTAGATTGATCACCTAGACTAGGCTTTTCATATCTACATCTGAATTAGGCCTGCAATCCGTAATTGTTGTTGTGTTTAATTCATAAGAGGTAACCGGAAGATGGTAACTACCGGGGATAACACGGCCTAATTAAGTGAACGAACGCGGTTGAGTTCACTAATTAGTCTAGCCTATTTTTCTAAATCGTAAAGCGGCTAATTGTATTAAATCTTGAAAACGTTTTTCTGGACTGTACAAAAAGTCAGGTTTAATCGTCGAGCGTCTCGCGGTTAAATTAAAAATAAGGAAAAATTCGGGTAACAGACCGTGTCGTTACCTAGGGCTAGTAATTCCAGGAGATAGCGAAATCTGATACTAAAATTAATTAAACGAGTCAATCGAGGGTGTAGACGGAACCGTGGACTAGATATTTCCCCATTTATTTGATAATCATCTTTGTTTGCTGCATTTGGTTTCATTATATTATTCATATTTTTAGTAGTTAATTAATTCATACCAAAATCCCCCTTTTTATTAGTATTTACATGATTTCAATTAAAGAAAATAATTACAACTAAATTCCACACTCCCTGTGGGTTCGACCCTTGCTCACTACTACTGCTAGTTGGTAGAAGTCGGTTAAGGAAAATAAATATTATATTTTGACCGTGTCGCGACGCGCGGTCAAATTTTGGCGCCGTTGCCGGGGAGTAACGGAATTGAATTGTTAATTTATTTTCTATTAATTGAAGTTAGGTTTAGTTTTTATAAATTTTCTCTTAATTTATTTTCTTTTTGTTTAGGAGTTAAGTCAGTTTGACCCCCCCTGTTACTTGCTTTCTTTTTATTTCTTTTTAATTTCTGCTCCCAGTAGTACAGGGTCCCCCCGTACTCTGTCCAACAGAATACTTAGACCCCATACTCGCTGTGCAGAATAGGTGTGAAACTCGGTTCTTTCAACATATCTTGCTGCATTCGGTACTTATAATTTCAGTTGTCTTTCAGGTGAATGAACACGAGGTCTTCTGGACATAAACCATTGACATACAACCCAGAAATCACAAGGAAGGATAAGGAGAATCGGAGACTAGCAAGGTTGGCAAAGGAATCGCAAGAAAACCGAGAGCGAGACTATCCGGTTATTACCGATTACCATAGTTCTTCCAGCGAGCCCGACAACGCTGAATATTCTGACTCTTCGAGTGAGGAAGAAGCAATGGCGGGAGAGCAAGAACGAACGTTAAGGCAACTAGCCAATCCCCGACTTCTTCAACAACCCTTGTGCATAACATTTCCGACCGTGAATGACGCCACCTTCGAGCTTAAGTCGGGCCTGATACACTTATTGCCGTCATTCAACGGCCTCTCAGGCGAGGATCCTCACATGCACCTGAAGGAGTTCCATACCGTCTGTTCCGGAATGAAACCCGCTGGAGTAACCGAGGAGCAGATCAAACTTCGGGCGTTTCCATTTTCGTTGAAGGACCGAGCCAAAGATTGGCTATACTACTTACCGTCGGGGTCCATCACCACGTGGGCTGATATGGAGAAAGCTTTTCTCCAACGGTACTTTCCGGCATCGAGGGTTGCGAATTTGCGTAAGGAGATATGTGGTGCCAAGCAATTGCATGGAGAGACGCTATACGAGTACTGGGAGAGATTCAAGAGGCTCATTGCTTGTTGTCCTCAGCACCAGATGACGGAGGAACTGCTAATTCAGTACTTCTACGAGGGATTGTCCCTCATGGATAGGAACATGCTCGATGCGGCAAGTGGAGGCACTCTTATGGATAAGACACCGACGGCCGCTAGGGATTTGATAGCAAATATGGCAGCAAACTCCCAGCAATTTGGCACTCGGGAGGCATCTTTTCAGTCGGTTAATGAGGCTGGTATTGGCGCTTTGGAATCTCAAGTTAAAGAGCTGACATCTTTCGTCCGAAAATTGGCCACAGAAGGTCTTCCGAGGGTGCAACCTTGCATGCGTTGCGAGACGACTGATCACGTTACGGACAATTGCCCTCTTATCAATGGTGAAGTGGAGGCTCAAGCGAACGCGATAGGGTCCAACAATGGGCCGGGCCGAAACTATGACCCTTTCTCCAACACCTACAATCCCGGTTGGAGAGATCACCCCGGCCTTCGATATGGAAATCCATCAAGGGGAGTGTATGCGGAGAAAGATAACCGGCCACCCCAAATTTTTCAAAGAGGTCAAAACTTTCCACGACAAGCGGGTAATGGTCAGCCGAACCCCATGCCACAATCTTCCCTAGAAGAGATTATCAAGACGCTTGCAACTAGCTCCATGACCTTTCAACAGGGTGTTCAAGAGAGCATCAAGAATCAGGAATCGAGGACAAAGAACTTAGAGGGACAAATGAGTCAATTGGCGGAGCATATGACTCGAATAGATGCACAACTCGGGGGCCGACTTCCATCTCAACCTGAGATCAATCCTAAAAATGTCAGTGCCATCACCTTGCGGAGTGGGAAAGAATTAGAAGCCCCAAAGACTCAAAACGAGAAGAATGGAAGTGAAAAAGAGGACCTGTCAGCAGAATATGGGGCCGAGCAGCAGAATACGGGGACACCCTGTACTCAGTCTGCAGAGATTGAAAAGCCGAAGGGCAGTCCGATTTTCCCTCCACTGAAACCCGAACCTCTACCGTTTCCATCCAGGGTACGAAAGGCAGCAAAGGAAGATGCTGAAAAGCAGGTTCTTGATGTGTTCAAGAAAGTCGAGATCAATATTCCTCTCATTGATGCAATCAAGCAAGTCCCTCGATACGCAAAATTTTTGAAGGACCTATGCACCAACAAGCGAAGGCTGCAAGGGAATGAGAAGGTTCTGATGGGAGAGAATGTCTCGGCAATTTTTCAGAAGGATTTACCCCAAAAGAGAAGCGACCCAGGTATGTTTTCGATTCCGTGCACAATAGGGAATTTAAAAATCGAGCGAGCCATGCTCGATTTGGGAGCATCAATTAATGTTATGCCTCGCTCTATTTTTGATTCCTTAAATTTGGGTCCTCTTAAAGAAACTCGGGTGGTAATTCAACTTGCCGACCGAAGTACTACTTTTCCGGATGGGGTAATTGAAGATGTTCTCGTTAAAGTTAATGAGCTTATTTTTCCCGCTGACTTTTATGTGTTGAGTATGAATGACAGGACTCCTATATCGACCCCGATTTTGTTAGGGCGGCCGTTCTTGAACACCGCTCAAACGAAAATCGACGTTCGTGAAGGCACTCTCACAATGGAGTTCGATGGCAATGTTATTCGTTTTAATATTTTTGATGCCATGAAATACCCTGACTCTGACCATTGTGTTTATTTACTTGACTGTATTGAACCATTGGCACAAGAGTTTCTCGACACTTACAGGGAAGATGAGCTAGAGTTGGTGATTTCACAAGGTTTGGACAAAAATCAAGCAGTACGGGGTACCTGCCCAGCAATACAGGGCGACCCCATACTTGGACTGCAGAGAGAAAGCAACCAAACCGAGTTTTGTTACCAGCTGGAGCTTGTTGATGAGGCCGTAACAGCTTTGAATACACTAAAACCATATATTGGAAAGCAGGATAAAAATTTTATTCGGTTACTTGAGCCTGATAAGAAAATTCTTCCTTCTACTTTGCAGGCACCGGAGCTTGAACTGAAATCCTTGCCGAGCCACTTGAAGTATGCATATTTGGGAGATGATCGAACACTCCCAGTGATAGTGTCATCAAAGTTAGAACCTGACCAGGAGGCAGCCCTTATTGAAGTATTGAAGAATTACAAACGAGCAATCGGATGGACCATTGCCGATTTGCGTGGGATAAGCCCGTCCATTTGCATGCACCGTATCCTTCTCGAGGAAGACGCTAAACCATCTCGGGAGGCACAGCGACGGCTGAATCCTCCTATGATGGAGGTGGTGAAGAATGAAATTATCAAGTTGCTGGACGTTGGAGTCATTTACCCGATCTCGGATAGCCGGTGGGTGAGCCCGACGCAAGTGGTTCCAAAGAAATCGGGTGTGACTGTGATCGAGAACCAGGTAGGTGAGTTGGTTCCCACTCGTGTACAGACCGGGTGGAGGGTATGCATCGACTATCGTAAGTTAAATGCTATGACTCGCAAAGATCATTTTCCATTACCTTTTATTGATCAGATGTTGGAGAGATTGGCAGGTTACTCTTACTATTGTTTTCTAGATGGCTATTCAGGTTATTTTCAGATTCCCATTGCACCCGAGGATCAGGAGAAGACCACATTTACGTGTCCGTTCGGGACATTCGCTTACAGACGCATGCCATTCGGACTGTGTAATGCGCCTGCCACGTTTCAAAGGTGCATGGTGAGCATCTTTTCGGAGTACGTCGGCAATATAATAGAGGTATTTATGGATGATTTTAGTGTCTATGGTGAGTCATTTAATTCGGGCCTCGAGAACCTTGCTTTAATCTTAAAACGATGTATTGAAACGAATCTTGTTCTTAATTGGGAAAAGTGTCATTTCATGGTAGAACAGGGTATTGTTTTGGGACATATTGTTTCTAAGCGAGGTATTGAAGTTGATAAGTCTAAGGTCGATATCATTACTGCTTTGCCTTACCCCGCGAGTGTTCGGGAAGTGCGTTCTTTTCTTGGCCATGCAGGGTTTTATCGTCGGTTCATCAAGGATTTCTCGAAGACAGCTGCCCCTTTGTGCTCATTGCTGCAAAAAGATGTGGAATTCCGGGTGGACGAAGATTGCAAAAAGGCGTTTGATTCGCTGAAGGAGAAGCTGACCACATCTCCAATTATCCAGCCACCTAGATGGGAGCTCCCGTTCGAGATAATGTGTGACGCAAGCGACTATGCTGTAGGAGCAGTGCTAGGCCAACGAGTGGATAAGGCGCCACATGTGATTTATTATGCGTCAAAGACATTGAATCCCGCCCAAGAAAATTATACCACGACTGAAAAAGAATTGTTGGCGGTGGTTTTTGCTCTTGAAAAATTCCGTTCATATATATTGGGAACTAAAGTAGTTGTTCTTTCTGATCATGCAGCACTACGTCATCTTTTGGCGAAAAAGGAAGCAAAGCCGAGGCTCATTCGTTGGATACTCTTGTTGCAAGAATTCGACGTGGAGATAAAGGACAAAAAGGGAGCTGAGAATGCTGTGGCTGACCATTTAAGCCGAGTAACACATGCTTCGGATGACTTTCAGCTGCGAGAGAGCTTCCCAGACGAGCAGTTGCTGTGCATTGAAAACTTGCAGTTCCCAGTAATACGGGGTACCTTCCCAGGAGTACAGGGTACCCCCGTACTCGACTGTGCTGCAGCTGAACAACAAGATCGAGGAACTGCGATGTCGGATTTAGCCGAACCCTGGTATGCTGATATTGTAAATTATCTGGTTGCTAAAGTGTATCCTACAGGTATGAAGAGCCACATGAAGGATAAGCTCAGGAGCGACGCCAAGTATTATGTGTGGGACGACCCGTACCTTTGGAAGCATTGTGCCGACCAAGTGATTAGGCGATGTGTCCCGGCAGCCGAGTTCCACCCCATTCTTTCGTTCTGCCATTCACACGCATGTGGAGGTCATTTTGGTGGTAGACGGACAGCTCATAAAGTGTTGGAGAGTGGATTTTATTGGCCTACGCTCTTTCGAGATGCGCATGAATTTTGTAAGTCGTGTGATAATTGCCAACGAACAGGTAACATTTCTAAGAGGAATCAAATGCCCCAGAACCCTATTATTATTTGTGAAATTTTCGATGTCTGGGGAATTGATTTCATGGGCCCTTTTCCTTCTTCGTTTGGTAATGAATATATCTTACTTGCTGTGGACTATGTCTCGAAATGGGTGGAAGCAAAGGCCACCCGAACTAACGATTCGAAGGTTGTTGCAGGTTTCATTAAATCTAACATTTTTTCTAGGTTCGGGATTCCACGGGCAATGATCAGTGATCGAGGAACACACTTTTGCAACAAGACAGTGGAGGCCCTGCTTAGGAAATATGGTGTTGTGCACCGGCTTTCGACCGCCTATCATCCTCAGACAAGTGGTCAAGCCGAAGTGTCGAATCGAGAAGTTAAGTCCATCCTGGAGAAGACGGTGAACCCCAACAGGAAGGATTGGAGCATTAAATTGGAGGATGCATTATGGGCGTACCGAACGGCTTATAAAACTCCCATCGGCATGTCTCCATACCGGTTGGTGTTCGGGAAGCCCTGCCATTTGCCGGTCGAGCTACAGCACAGGGCTTGGTGGGCTGTGAAGAAGTGCAACTTCGATTTTGATGATGCGGGAGGCCACAGAAAGTTGCAGCTGCAAGAGCTCGAGGAAATAAGAAATGAGGCTTTTGAGAACTCGGTGATTTTCAAGGAAAAGACGAAGGCCTTCCATGACCTAAAAATTTCGAGGAAGAAATTCATCGAGGGGGAGAAGGTTCTACTCTTTGACTCTAGGCTGAAATTATTCCCGGGCAAGCTACGCTCTCGTTGGATTGGTCCTTTTATCGTTCTGAAAGCTTTTGGTCATGGAGCTGTAGAAATTTTTAGCCCTACGACGGGCAAGACGTTCAAGGTGAACGGCCACAAGCTCAAGCCGTATTATGGAGAACTTGAAATTAACGACGTGGAACGAGTCCGGCTGGACACTTCCCAGTCAAATTAAAGGGGAGTACATTGTCGAGCCAACGACGTTAAAAAAAGGCGCTAATTGGGAGGCAACCCAATATTATTACTATTATTATTATTATTATTATTATTATTATTACTATTATTATTATTACTATTATTATTATCATTATTATTATTATTATTATTATTATTATTATTATTATTATTATTATTATTAGCTTTAGTAGTTTTTATTTGCTATTTATTGAATAAAATGAATAATACACGAGAAAGAGAATTTTTGTTTGCTGTATACATGATGCAGTTGCTAATCCTGTTGATTTTCCTTTGTGTTATTGCTGCAGGATATTATTGTTAAAGTGTTGCTGGGAAGATGTAGTCTCAGTAGGCCAGCCCCGTAGTAAGTGGGCAGCTGCGAAGGAAATTGAGTGTAATGGTCTACTAATTCCATTGGGCCCTTGAGATAATTTTGTTTTGGGCCCAACAAAATGGTGGCACCCAAAATTCCTTGACTTTGCTGTGAATAAAAAGGGTCGTGTGTCACTTTTACTCTTTCCAGATGAATCCCAACAATCACAAGTCAAATCTGTAATTTGTTTCGACAATTCTGCAAATTGAGGGAAGATCCGAAGAAATTGTGCTTTGTGCTGAGAAATCAAGTGTGAATCTGATAATTGAGCGAGAAATATGAACATGAGTCACCGCCTGCTTCGATTCGGCGCCCACATCGCCGCCGGCAGTGTCCAAATCGACGGCCGCTGAGTTGCCGGCTGCACCCAGCTCATCCACTTTGCTGTCACCCTCTTCCAAATCGGCGAACACACCACTGCCGTCCTGCCACCTTGCCATCCGGTTTCGAGCCACCGATCCTATCACCATCAGACGCTGTTCAACTACCACCCGCGATGTCAACGGAACCCCAGCCCAACCTCGTTCTGTCAAAGCCAGCCCCGTCTGAGCCTGAGCCTAACCCCGTCTCACCGTCGGTCGACCCGAACCCAGCGAACCCATCGCCGCCCACTTTCGAGTCGCTGAATCGTTCATATGTGCCGTCCGCGTGGCCCTTGGCTAGGCCATCGCAACAAACGTACCCGAGCCTCACCGGAGGATTCGGGAGCATCTGAGGAGGCAGTCCCTTCTCACTGATGCCTTCGACCCCACCGGCCGCACGCGCGAGGATGCTACCTATGACCAGGGAAGTTTGTAAACTCTCTCTGTGTTGCTTTTATTTTATGCATTCTTCGTGTTGTGGCGTTGAGGACCACGCCAATTTTTAAGTGTGGGGTGGGGCTGGCTGTAGGGTGCCCTGGTGTTTATGGTGATTTTGATTTTGATTTGCCCTGTCTGAGTTCGAGTTAGAGTCTGATTTGATGTTTGTCTAATGGTGTCGAGTCTTGTTTGGAATACCATTTGTGATTGTGCTCGATTCTCTTTCCGATGTCAGTTCTTGATATTTTTTTTTATGTGTGCGAAAAATTTTGGAGTCCTTGTTTGCTGTATATTAATTGACTGATTGCTCTTGATGACCATATGGCATATTAAGGCCAAATGCACGAGGATTAACACAATTTGTCCCTATTTGTTGTGAGGCTTGAGCCAATCAGCATACACTGACTATAATGCTCCTTTTATTGATTGTGTGATGCCACAACTGGTTGATCTTTCTAGAACTTGCCTTGTTATACACGTTTATGTTTGATTCGGGATGAATATGGATTCATATGATTGATAAGGGTACTTAGGAATGAACCTATTTTGTGTGGCCTTTCTTCTTGTTTTCTTTTAAACCGAACCCCTCTTCATATCCATTAGTTAGCCCCCTTGAGCTTGAGCCTTTTCTTTGAATGATAGCCATATTACATGCCATGTGACCTTTTATTGATATCCTACTTGAACCTTTGAACTAAGCAATTGTGTAAATTCCTGTCTAATTTGAGCAGAGGTTCTTGTTTGTTCGGGGTGTGTAAATGGGCTGCATGTTTTGAGTATAGTTGGGGGCTGTGTGTTTTGATATTGTGTTTTTTAAGTAGGGGTTATTTGTTCGAGGAAAGGATGTGTGTTAGAAGTCGTTGTTTGGTTAAAGGGAGGTGTGTTTTGAGTGTTGGTGAATGAATGGACCTGATTGCTTATTGTCTGATTTGTCATCCTATT
>BKCP01005849.1:538104-564926 GCA_008636005.1 Striga asiatica | reverse complement strand
GCCTGAGTATTGAGAATTATTGAAGAGTGACACTTCAATTTCCAATCTACGATTGAATTCGATGTATTCTCGCATGATAATGGTTATTCTTATTGATTAGTCGGTTGACAACCTTCTAGTCTAATCTAATCGACTCTTAGAACCGGAAGGGGAGGAGTCGGTCGAAATAGGCTCGTACAAACTAGGCTTGTTCGTAACTGTATTGCCTAGGAGTTAAATGACTTGTTAATTTTGCCGTACAAGTTTGTTCTCTTGTTACGAAGAGTTATTGAGGATGAGTACTTGAACGAGCAAAATTATTCAAATCACTTAACCGAATGATCACTTGCCCAATTGTCACAACTCGAACCAAAACGGATATCCCCGACTCCCTAGCTCCTTAAATCCTATTTGTTCTTCGACGTTGCTTACTATTTTCATTTGCTTTATCTGAAGTTGTTCTTCGTAGTTAATAAACAAACCAAATCATTTGAATTAGAATGTCTAGGATCTTTATTTCTTTTACTTGTTTTTTGAATAAACGTATAGAATATTCCGGCTAACCTTCCTCGTGAGACACGACCCGGTGTTCGAATCTTTAGATTCTACTCCGGAAAAATATTTACAACACCGTGAACGGATGGAGCGGCACTTCTAGGACCTCCGGCAATGCGACAAGACCGTCGACGAGTACGAGCGGGAGTTCACCCGCATGAGTTACTTCGCCGAACACCTGGTGGATACCGAAGAGAAGAAGGCCCGTCATTTCAGAAATGGTCTCAAGGCGGAGATCAGACACCTCATGGTGAGCCATGGCACCTTGTCTTATGCTGAAACCGTCCAGATAGCTCAACATATTACAGCGAATCACGACCTGAAGCCACTAGCAGCACAGCCGGCTGCAAATCTAGGTAAGCTAAAATGGGAGGAGCCCGAAGACGAACATAGGCAATCGGATGTATCGGATTAGCCTTATGTGGAGCTTTACCCTCGATGCTATCGGGCCCTGAAAGCCCTGTGGCCGGAACCATCATGGCATCTATCTCGTAGGGAACAACGTTTTCTTTCGATGTAAAGGTTCCATTCTGTCCGCTAAGAAATTAGGAGTGAGACAAGATCAAGGTACGTCTTGTATGTTCAAGGACAAAAATATTTTTAAGGTTGGTAGATTGTAGCGCTATGTACTATTTAAGTAAGTCAAAGCTCGATTTAATTAATTTAGTATAAATTAAATCGGGTGTTTATTTATTTAAGCATAGCTAGACTTTATTTACTTAAGCTTGAGTAATTTTATTAATTCTAAAATTTAATCATAAACTATAAAAAATATTTAAACTTAATATTACTACCATGAGTAATCTTAAAATTATTAAGATAATAAATCTATCCTAAATAAGATAATTAAATCAATTAACCTAATTGACTTACTTTAAATTCAGTAATTGTCATAATCTATTTCCTAATTAATTTAAAGAAGAAGAGATAAAGGAAAAGAGTTGGAGCCAGCCCAATCTTCCATATGTTTGCAAGAGACCCGCCCAAATCCATCTCTTTCCTTGTGTGGTTTGGAGAAGTTTTCATCAGCCGGCCCTAGCTCCCTTATGATCCGGCCATCTCAACGAACTTCCCTTTTTTCGGCCCTAGCTCCCTTAAGATCCGGCCATCTCAACGATCTTCCCTTTTTTCGGCCCTAGCCTAAGGATTTGGTTCCCCGCCTTTTTCTGTTTTTGCCCTCGCCTGCATCTCCATGCTCCTAACAGTGAATCCCTCTCTTTAAGAAGAAGATACTAATAAGGCGGGTGGCCGGGTGGGTTTTGATCTGGAGTTGTCGCAGCGGCGGCACATAATGTCCATAACTGAGAGTAGTCGGCCGTCCATCGGTGTGGCTGTGGTCTTGGAAAGCAACAACACTGCAGTCGCCGGCGCAATTACCTCCGTCTTGCGCCCTGCTTCTACAATTTCGGCGAGGATAATTAGGGGTTGTAAATTTGAAGACTTTTTGGGCCTAACTAATGGTTTCTGGAGAGAGAATTCTCAAGTACCGGATGAGGTGCGTCGATTCATCAGTGGCTCTGAACATGAACAGGATACCGACTCCAGCAGCGCAGCGTATGATGAGAACAACCCTACCTTTTGGGAAGACAGATGGATAAAGGCTAAAAAGGATGAATTTTCTGTTGAAGAAGAACTTGATTACACAAGGAAATTGTTAGCCGAGGACAGGGAACATTGTTATGCCTGGCTTCAGAGACAGAAGGCCATCGAAAGCACGGGAAGATGGGACGAGGAACTTCAACTCTGTAACGAACTCATTATAGCTGACCCTACTAGCAAGGCTGTCTGGGAACAGAGATTCTATGTTGTGGTGAAATTCGTATCCTCCTCGCCGTTTGCGGAGGAGTTTGAACAAGCGATTAAATACATTTTGGATTATCCCACAGTTGAAAACCCATGGCTGTACCTCCGGCGAATCTCTTCTCTAGTGGACATCACCAGGTTTAGCAAAGAACTGGATCGCCTCTTTTGTGAACTTTTTCCTGTAGAAACATTCATTCATGGCTTCGATATGCTTGCGGATGAAGTTGAGGGGATACTGGCTGCTGGCGAAGATAAATATGGATTTGCTTTGATCACGCTCCTCGAGCTCGCATATCAGGGCTATGAGCCATGTCTTGAGGTTGTAGATGGAGTCAATTCTCTAAGCTTGACAAATAATCCACTTCACTATTTCGATACCATTTGTGATGCCCTCACACTTTTGTACCCGTTGAAACGTTACTATTGGAAATGGCTTGCCTTGGGAGTTGCCAATAGGATGACTGACAGGTATAGAGAAGTTGATCCGATGGACAACGGATTTTGATGATGAAACTTTTCTGCTGTAATATCTTCATGGAAAGATCAATGTTTAATTAGTTGCATTTTGAAGGACAATGATGGATTGTATTTCTTTCGATCATAGTAACTGTTGAATCGTAGGCATTGGCAGATTACTTGCTCCGAGTGATGCTCTAGTTAATTTAAATCGAGTCGATAACTTTTCTCATGTTTTCCGAGCCTTAATTAATTTAAATCGAGTCGATAACTAATAAAGAGTCTTAGCCGAACCTTGAGTCTTTAATTCGAGACCTTTAACCGAGCCTAGAAAATTAATTAATTAAGTTTAAAAAATATTTTAATAATTCATTAAGTAAGATATTATATTTATGTTAAGTGATTCCATTTAGATTTCAAAAAGTCGAGTTCTTGAGATGAGCATCGACCATTCATTCATCATTTCATTCTGCAATTAAGGTGGGAATTTACTACGAGTTTATTCCTTTTGATTCGCAAGGTATTTTATTTGTGATATGTTATGTTAGAATAAGAATTGAATTATTGTTTGGCGATCAAAGCGGATTATATTAGTTATTTGTCCAGTGGATTGCATTAGCGGTTATGACCAATAAGGACATTTTATTATTTAAGGTTTATTCTTTTAATAATAATATATTAAAACATTTAATATTCTTTAGTTGGTAATTTATAAATATATATATATATATATTTTTAAATTTACTAACACTTGATGAAGAAGTTATTAATTTTATATTTTTCTAGATAAATTAATCATATGGATGACATATTATTATTTATTAGCTCCATAAACCAATGTAAATTGTAAAATAAATAAGACAAATTAAAAAGTTCCAAGTAAAACCTCTTAATTGTGAATCCTCTATTCCCAAAAAGCTGCTTTAAGCCCAAAAAGTTATCAAATAAGCTATTTACCAAACAAGCTCAATGGCGGATTTGACGGGTCAAACCTCTCAATTAAGTCCAATCCGCTAATTTATCTTCAATCTGCTATCTACCAAACGGGGCCAATGATTGAGCTATGTTATGTGTTATAATCGGAATTGGTTATGTGAAGAAAATAATAGAGATTTGTTATGTAACCAGCCCCTCGGGCAAGCAAATTATCTATGGGCCGACGAGCCAAAGTTTGTGATGTAGCTTAGCGTATGATTGGGAATAAAGAGAAGAGATTTCTCTATCTTAAATATGATATCTTATTCAAAATCAACTAAAAGGAACAAAAGAGAGAGAGTTCTTTATATAAGACTCCTAAACCCTAATAATAATTTGCTCACCAAGACTAAACACAAATAACAAATATTAAATGTGAATAATAATATAATAATACTAATTAAAATGTCAAATATTCTAGTACCAAGAATAATAGATACTATTCTGCATCAGTTGAAAGCCTCAGGTCAACGATGGCACGAGGTTGTGCGGCGGCATATTTAAGATCCAATTAAACGACCTCAGGCCATACGACGGTACGAAGTACCCTCAGGCCGTGCGGCGGCATATCTAAGTTCCAAGATGTCGTCGTGCAACTGTACAAAGTACCCTCAGGTCGTGCAACGGCATATTTAAGTTCCAAGATGATGTCGTGTGATGGTACAAAGTACCCTCAGGTCGTGCGGTGGCAAATTCAAGTTCTAAGTTGACAGTCATGGCCTTCAAGTTCCTAATCCACTTAGAACTCCCACTGTAGCAGAATTCTAGTCCAAATTTAATTATTCCGTCCTTTACTTTATTTGAAATACAAAGTTATATTTTTGAATATATTAATAGATGTTTATTATTTATTCTTTCTTATGTGATATAATCTAAATTTGATTATTAGATTTTTAAATTCAAATATTTGAAGGAAAATATCACAATCAGATTTTGTGGGTACATTTTATTTTATCTTAACTTTCATATAATCACATTCCTAACAAATTAATTAATAATATTTTGTATCCACGTTTATCTAACTGGATATTTAAAACTTAATTAATATAATATTTTAACTAAATAAATTATTATCTAAGCATATTTATCTCATTAACAAATGTGCCAAATTCTTTGAAATTAAAATGACAAGATTATCTTATAGATATACTTATCAAAATATTAAACATTTTTAAAACTTTTTGAAAACAAATTTGAATTTATCCTGCATTTTACTTTATTTGAAATTCAGAATTATATTTTAAATATATTAAGAAACATTTATTATTTATTTTTTTCTTATGTGATATAATCTAAATTTGGTTATCAGATTTTTAAGTTCAAACATTTAAAAGAAAAGATCACAAGCAGATTTTTTGGGTTTCGTTTCAATTTAACTTCCATATAATCACATTTCTAACAAACTAATTAATATTATATTTTTTATCCACATTTATTTAATTGGATTTTTTAAAATATAACTAATATAATATTTTAACTAATTAATCATTTATCTAACCAGATTTATCTCATTAATAAACTTGCCAAATTTTTTGAAATTAAGATGGTACGATTCTTCTTACGGATATACTTCCCAAAATATTAAACATTTTAGAAACTTTTATAAAACAAATTTCAATTATCATGCTTTTTACTTTATTTGAAATTCAAACTTATAATTTTAAATATATTAATAAAATTTTATTATTTAGTTTTTTCCTTATGTGATATAATCTAAATTTGGCTATCAAATATTTAAAGATTCACCATTAAATAGACTTATCTACCAAATTTTATATTGATGACTATTCTTTTTCCTGTCATCCCCCTCTTCTTTTCCTTTTTACATTTTTCTTCTTCCCTTGCTTCTTTTTCCTTCCCAAGAGCTCGACGATCGGAATATCACCGTGAACAAGGGCCAGTCCCGCAGTTGCATGGTGGTGGAGGCGGTGGTGGGTTTTGAGGTGGGCCGCATCATGAGGGCGGGGAGGTGGGTATGGTGGGGGTAACGACGGTTGCTGTGGAGGCCAACGTGAATGCGATGGCTATGGCGGCAGGAGTGGTGGAGGTGGCTACTGTTACGACACCAAAAAATTCGGGCCGAGCATCTAAACATCATGCCCGCTTCCGTATAACAATATCGTGGCAACGTAGACCCAAGTGGTCATATTGAATCATTTGAAGGTGGTTTATTTACTTACCTTACAACTTCAGCGTTCACATGATGTTACTTATTTATTCAAGATATTTGACGGGTGGCGGCGGTTCAGATGTGGGAGCCGGAGGAATTAAGAAATAGAATTTTAATGTTTTTTTATATGAATTGGTAATTTGGTTTGTGGTGTTTTTTTGTGCTTACTGGTTAAAATGTTTCGTTGTTGGTGTTCTTCAAAATGTACAAAATCGATCTGTTTATAGATTTCTGATGGGATGACGTAAATTGAGATTTTGTACTCAATTTTAAACGTTCTGTTGTCTAATTTGTTACTTTAATAATATTGAATTTGATTTTAATAACAAATAAATATATGATGGGAATATGATTTTCTACTAATTGTTTGATAGAAAAATTAAATATCAAAGAAAAAAAGATGATATAGGATAATATTTGGATTTCTCTTCTAATCTGATAAGCAATTTGATTAATAGTTGGTCATTTAATAAATTGGTATGAATTATACATTGAAATTGGGATATGAAAGCGCTTAAAAAAAATTGGATGATTTTAATTTATAAAAATAAAAAATAGCTTGATATGGGATATTATACCAAAATGAGTAAACCGGTTCACTAGGCCGGTCGAACGAGTTAAGCAAACCGAATGAGCCGTCTCGGCTGAACAAAATCGAGCAGAGTGGTTATGGTCGAGCATCACGAGAACATGGTACGGGGGACTCTTATACGAGAAGAATAGGTCGCTCTCAGGTGCATGAAGAATCTGGACGAGGAATGACCTATCGAGCAAAGGGTCATCTGATCGATCATTCACAGACTGAGAGCAGTTCAGGAATCGACCTAGATACGGTCGAGCACAAGAACCTTTGTGGAGAATACAAAGAGCCTTTGAGGAGAATATAAAGGAATCTTTACCCCATGTGCGGAGGACACGTGGCTCGATCAGATTTGTCTATGGTGATAACCGTTTTTTATACACGCACACTATATGTGTACGAACGGGCAGGACGGGCAGCCAACTTAGCTAACCCAGGTAGCCTCTAAAAGCAGGTATCTCAATCTTATATATAGGGGTGAGCTTTACATTTTGAGCACGATTTATCCATTCTTACTCTTGAGATTTGAGTAGAGCATATACTGACTTAAGCATCAGAGGCTCTTCACCGGAAAACTCCTCCGCTGTGAGTTCTTTGCAGGTACGCGGCGTTCTACCGACGAGGAGGAGGGAGGCGAATCGATTTTCAGCTGGTCGAAGTTGTTTGTCCCATTTTTGTTACGTTTTTCCTTCTTATTTTTCATTTCTTTTTCCCCCATATTAGGTGTTTTCGTTAGTTTTTGGTTCGTTTTATAGGTTATTGCATGTTTTCCTTTATGTTGGTTTTCCTTCTGTTTTTTCGATCGTCTTTCGATTTTTTTTCGTATGTGGTGTGCAGGTTGAGTCCATGGTCGATTTTGATATGGAGGAGAAAATTGATTTGACGAGCATAATCTCGTAGAAGAGTTCGTTGGCATCACACAGGAGAAAACAGAATCGAATTCCGAATCCAAATGAGCTCGAACGGGCCCGAGAAGCAACATCCAGTAGGCTGCCCAGTGCCACCCTCACGCCGCGGCCCATCTAGCGTCACCCGTCACGGGACTTCAGAAGATGCTGCTTCGCCCACCACGCCGTGCTGTCCGTCGCGCCGCGGCATAGCAGGATCCTCGTGCCTCGCCACACCTCGCTGAGACCGCCACGCCTGGATAGAGACGACCAACCAATCCACTCTCCACGCCGCTGAGAAACCCGCGTCGCGGCATCCCTAGCCTCCGCGCCGCACCGATATTCCCACGCCGTGGCAGATGAGTCCTCCGCGCCGCTGCACCTTCCCGCGCCGCGGCACATGATCTCTGCGCGCCGTGCATCCATCTCTCCGCGCCGCGAGTCCCTGGACATATAAATATTAGATAGGACTGCAACATATGGGATCTCTCATTTCGACGAACACAGAAAACCCTACCCGTCTCTCTTTCTCTCGTTCTTTCATTATTCTTCATCTTTTTCAACGTAGAACACGGATTTAAACTTGGATTTCAGTATTGCTTTTAGATTCAAGCTTGTTTATCAGATTCAATTTCGGGATTTATCAATCGTATGATTTCTCTTTTAACTTTATCGTTAAATATGAGTTCTTTGATTGAGATTATTGTTGATGTTGAATTGATTATGAATAGCTAAATCCTTATGCTAGGGATAGAGGATTGATGTTTTGAATTCGTTTGCAATCATCATATTCGTGATTGTTCTATTTGTACGAGTTGATCTTTTTCTAAGGTTTTTCAATTGTCGGGCTCGAGCATTGAGAATTGTTGAAAGGTGACACTTCAATCCCCAATTGTTTTCAATTGAGTTTGATATATTCTTGCTTGATGTTTGTTATTCTAAACGGACTAGTTGATTAAACCCCTTCTAGCCCTCTTTAATCGACTCTTAGAACCGAAAGGAGAGGAGTTTGGTCGAAATAGGCTCGTATAAACTAGGCTTGTTCGTAATTGTATTACCTAGGTGTTAAGTGACTTGTTAACTTGTCGTTTAAGTTTGTTCTCTTGTTACGAAAAGTTATTGAGAATGGGTAAATCCATTTTTTTCATTGGAGAGGAGCGAAAGCTCAGTTCTCTTATCCATCGGTCCAATGCACTGGGCTCCTTTCTTTCCCACAAGCAATTAAGCCCACACAAAGGCGGTGCCTTGACGCCGGCAATATCCCAAGCGATCAGAGACGCCCAAAGCTTAACTTATACTTAATACTGACTTAATTTTCAATTGATGGTAGCTCATCAATGAAATCTAGATTATATATGTAAATGAAATCTATCTATGTTAAGTAAATTCACAATCTATCTACTGGCTTGGCTACAGTCAATGTGAAGAAGTAAAAGAGCTGGTTAGTCAAATCACTTAACCGAACAATCTCTTGCTTGATAATTGCATTTTCGAACCAAAATGGATATCCCGACACCCTAACTTCTTAAATCTTGTTTGTTCTACGTGTTAACTTGGTATTTCATTTTGCGTTATTTAAATTTTAATAGTCGATAATTTGAAACCAAAATCATTCGAATTTGTCAAAGGTCAGTTAGACAATATATTGTATGCAGAAGGTCATGCGGACCAATTTTCACATGAAAATGTGTATAGTTTACAGAACTAGTACACTAAAGGTGCCTTCAAATGATGGTGAAATTGAAGATAGGACAAGAGAAATCCCGTATCGACCGCTTATCGATAAGCATGACGTGCCCAACTTTCCTCCACTTCTACTACCACACCCAAAAATATCTGCATTTATCTTAATCTTTTACCGTTTTAAACCAGAATAAAAGTCAGACTATAAATTGATTATTTCAATTAATACATGTATATTGAAATATGTTCAATATTTCAATTTAATCCATCAATTTTGTTGAAAGCAATTAATAAATATATATTGTCAGAACAAGGATAATTATTTTTATATTGTGAGCAAATAGGGTGATTATTTTGGCAGATATTCCCAAATTAATATATTTTTATTTTTTTGGTCTCACCTAGACGCCTTTTGGGTTGCTGTCTATTACTACTTTCCATTTGGACCAATCACAACTCATCCACATTTCCATACAGCTGTGTTTCTTTATTTTACCCCTTTTATTTTCTTTAATTTTCCTTTTTTCACCCTAATATTTTTCAAAGCCTCACTAATTAGTAATTACTCAATAAATTAGTCCAATTTCCCACCGCAACCAATTATACACGCACACATTCTCAACCCCACAAGCTATCTAACTATTTATATTTTTCATAACCAAGTATAATTAGACGAATTTCCGATAATACCCCTCACTGAGTGAGTCGATATAATTATTCCCTTTCCTTTCCTCCATCGACATTCATTTTCTTCATACGACAAAAGAAGGAAGTAAAAAGAAGGCATGGATTCTAAAACAAAATATCTGCTTTTGTTCTCTCTCTGCATCGCTTCATCATGGGCCGCCGACATGTCCATCATATCCTACGATCGGGAGCACCACGGAGGGCCGGGCCCCCGGCCCGAAGACGAGGTTATGTCGATGTTCGAGGCGTGGCTGGTGAAGCACGGCCGCTCTTACAACGCCCTCGGCGAGAAGGAGAAGCGCTTCGAGATCTTTAAGGATAATCTTCGTTACATCGACGAGCAGAACTCGGCGGCGGACCGGTCGCACCGGCTCGGACTGAACCGGTTCGCCGATCTGACCAACGAGGAGTATCGGAAGACGTTCCTCGGCGTCAGGCCGGACGGAAAGCGGCGGCTTGCCGGCGCCAAAAGCGATCGGTACGAGCCGAAGGTGGGGGATAGCTTGCCGGACTCCGTTGACTGGAGAGAGAAAGGCGCCGTCGTCGGCGTTAAAGATCAGGGGAGCTGTGGTAAGCTATTTTCTTCCATTTTTACTAATTTCTTGGCCATACATAATAGATTTTTTTATTTATGCGTTTTTTGCTTGTTATTCATGATTATTGTTTTGTTTAGATTTTGTGGTGTTGGTATTCACTATTGTTGGTGTGTGCTATGGATGGTAAAATTTCTGATAATTGTATGGACAGGTACCACTAAAGTTTAAAGTAGATTAATTTAGATATATATTTTACACGAAATTATATGTATGTCAACTTGATTTGCACTTTCATTCTTCATCTTTATATTTTACCTAATAATTCAATTCCCTTTTTTGGAGTTGATATTGTGACCGACAATCAATTATTATGAATTTTAAGTCAAGTAAAAAAGAAATAAATTTTATTTACTTTTGGTAATTGTATTAAACTTTTGAATGAGTCTTGTAATTGAATTGCAATTATTATACATTACTATGGCAAACTCGAATTAAACTCAAATCGATGGACAATTCAATGTAATTGAGGGAGATACGATATTGCCCCTATAGGTACACTTATCCATGTGAGTGTATGGTGTGTGAAATCAAGAGCTAAAAAGTCTTGGAGTATTATACATGATTACTCTTAATCCAAATGTGTTGCAGGATTGATTGGCCTGCTTTTTGATTAGCAATTAACCTATTTGTATTGTTAGAGTCATTATAATTATTTGATGCTATTTTTGATTGTGTACGATGCTATTTTAATATTAGTGCTATAATTTGTACAAATGTTAATATAAATAGCGTTTTTATTTTTAATGAAAATACATATAAATACATCTGATGACAATATTGTATTTATATTATATGTCAGTTTGCATTTTTTGTATTTGTATTAAAATATGACTGCCAACTACATTATCAACCTAACAGCATAATTGGTGGGTTAGGTAGAAAAGTCTTAATTAATTAAAAATTTGAATCAATTGTTTTGTTTGTGACATTATTGTGCTGTCCCTTTTGTCAAACAAACTAGCATATTGTAATTATTGATGTCTTTTATTAGGTGGACCTCTTCCACACGACTCAATTTACATTGCTAGCAAACTAAATAAACAAAATGCTACTCTTTAATTTTGTGTTACTAGTATGCTCTAGTCTTATGCCCCACGATTTTTTCTCATGTCATCATCTATGTAGATAAACTAGTTCTTGAATTAAAAGAAAACCATCTAATGACAATAAACTAATTGTTGAACTAAATTAAGATCATGAGGTTGAAAATTTTTCAAGCATTCATACTCTAAATCTTTTTTTGTTTGGACAATGAAAATAATTTAAATAATAATAAGGAACAGAACAAAGCAGTGAACTTCGAAAAAAATAATTCTGTGATCATGTATTTTCAATTAGAAAACAAGTTAGGAGTTCTCTTGACAGACTAAGTTAGAGAATTTGACAAAGGAATGGGTGGAGTTACTCTAACAATGCTTCTAAATTGGCTCTGCTCCACTCCCATTTACAAAAGAGGCCTTGGTCCTCCCACAAAATAAGCTGGTAATATATATTTAATAAAACTATCCTCGATGGTTAGTTAGTTAATGAAAGATTTTTGTCTCATTGTAATAAGTATCTGGATTCAATGAAAGAGTGGATATATGTTATTAGGAGCCACCTGAGTTCTTGATACATAGGCTAAAAGCTTTGACTTAACATGTGTAACTAATTATCATTTGATTTTATTGTGGAACTAGAATAAACATGTGTAGCCCTTTTGAATTGTTATCTTCGTCAATCTTGGCTATAAATTCATCAAAAATAAAAATATATTTAAATTTTTAAAAGGGAGTTGCTGGGCATTCTCGACAATTGCGGCGGTGGAGGGCATAAACCAGATAGTGACTGGTGACTTAATCTCTCTTTCCGAGCAAGAGCTCGTGGATTGTGACACGTCGTACAATGAAGGCTGCAATGGGGGTCTCATGGACTATGCTTTCGAGTTCATCATTAAAAACGGCGGCATTGATTCCGAAGAAGATTACCCGTACAAAGCCAGGGATGGCAGATGTGACGTGAACAGGGTTAGCCAATTTTTTTTTTTTCAAACTTTTGTTCTGTTGAGATTTATAGGTGTGTTATTATTATTATTATTATTATTTTTACGTACATACAGAAAAATGCGAAAGTTGTAACGATCGATAGCTACGAGGACGTGCCTACATATAACGAGAAGGCCCTTCAGAAAGCAGTTGCCAACCAGCCAGTGGCTGTCGCCATAGAGGCCGGTGGCAGGGACTTCCAACTCTATGAATCAGTAAGTACACAAAACTCACGAACATTCAACGTCTGAAGAAACAAATTAATTATTAAAAATTTGACGAATCAGGGCATCTTCACGGGAAGATGTGGGGTCCAGCTAGACCACGGAGTCGCCGCCGTAGGGTACGGCACGGAAAACGGAAAGGATTATTGGATCGTCCGCAACTCGTGGGGGTCATCGTGGGGTGAGAAGGGCTACATACGAATGGAGCGAAATGTGGGGGCAAAATCGGGCCTTTGTGGGATAGCGGTTGAGGCTTCTTACCCGACTAAGACTGCGGAGAACCCGCCAAATCCCGGGCCTTCCCCACCATCTCCTGTGGCACCACCTTCTGTGTGTGACGAGTATTATTCGTGTCCGGAGAGTACCACTTGCTGCTGTGTTTATGAGTATGGTAAATATTGCTTTGCGTGGGGCTGCTGCCCGCTTGAAGGGGCCACTTGCTGTGAGGATCATTATAGTTGCTGCCCGCACGAGTATCCGGTTTGCAATATTAATGCTGGCACGTGCTCAATTGTGAGTCGAAGTCTTCTTTTTTTTGTTTTTTTTTTTGGTTATATTTTTCTTCCCATATTTACGGATTCGTGTTTTTAAATAATTAATGCAGAGTGAGGGTAATCCGCTTGGGGTGAAGGCAATGAAGCATATTCTTGCCAAGCCGATTGCGAGTTTGGGCAAGGATGGGAAAAGGAGCAGTGCTTGAGAATTATATGTTATCTGCAAATCTCAATCGACGGTGAATGGGCAGATTTCCTTAGTTGGAGCAAGTTATTTTGGTACTCAAACTTTGAAATGGTATCTGAATTGCACCTTGCTTGACTAAATGCCTATCATCTTTCGTTGAGGGAAGGCTCCAAATAATGTTAATGGTTATAGTAATGTTTGCGTCTGAACATTCGAACATGGTGAACAGCAAAAACTGATTAATGTGGTCTGATTATTGTATAGTTTTACTTTCCATTTTAGTAATGAAGGACGCGGTGGCTTTCGTCATCCCAGTCGGTATCAACAATTAATGATTGTGGTTTGGTTCATAAATTTGAAGATGCTTTAGTATTCTATGCATTATTTCAATTTCAACAGTATAAAAATCATAGCATAACTAGTTTCTAATATCTGTTCATAAAGGTAAAAGTTGGTGGTAATATAAAATGTTGCATAATAAAGTAATAGTAAATCATAGATTAAAAATGTTGGATTTTCAATGCACCTTTTGTGAAAAAATATCATAAAAAAGTGTCTAATATACTCTAATTGTTCGTGCTAATTATCAAATATAAGTTGAATATTGAATTTTAATCATTTTTTAAGTGAGCACTATTTGTTTCAGCCACTCCAAGTGAACTTTTGGTTGTGAGCCTTTTATTGTATCTACTTGTATATTTTATTTTAGTTTATTTTATTTCTATTAAAGAGCACGTGTTTTGGACACTACATATAAATTTATGATTGTAGTTATCAACAATATAATTCAATGGTATGCATCTTATCAAATATACAAACAAACATAAATAATTGAGAAAACTTTTAGATTGATTCGATCTTCTTAACATTTTGGTTACATAAATTCATAAAGAATATATTGAATATGCAAAGCTGATTTAAAATAAAAAATCATGAACTATGATATTGGTCAACAAGACCAATCTTCTACGGATAACCAGGTCAATATGGTTTTCAAATTCACTAGTGATACTTTTAATTATATAATTCCTTCAGGTAAACTCAAATATATAGGTATACAATTCAACAGAATATTTACTATGCAATTCATGACAAATTTAGAAAATAACTATACAAGTTGCATACAATTTACTTGGTCAATTAGTAAATTAGACTATTTATCTAAAATTAACGAGATTATTCATTAGATCAATCTTTCAAGAAAACTTGCAAGATAATTCTTATTCAAATATAATATTTGTCCCCCTTCATCATCGAAAATAATCTTTATCTAGAAGATAATGTCTACTGGACATATCTTATGTTTGTTAACACTTTCAAAACTTAACAAGTAATGTCAATAATAATAGGATACATATCGCAAAAGATTTGCTCATATACAAATAATGACAATTTAAGCCAAAGAAAATGGGAGACAAATAAGCTAGCTTATAGCTATCTGGTTAGTTTATAAGCTTCTTGTATTTAAATAAGGTTCGTTTGGTAGGACGAGCTTATTTAATAAGCTCGAGTTTATCTCATAAGCTTCTTTGGGTAACTTTTTTAATAAGTTCGTTGAAATTTTTATTTCATCTAGCTTATCAGCTAATTTTACCGAACATTTTTATCATATAAGTTAGCTTCTCAGCTATAAGTCATAAGCTATAAGCTATAAGTTCGAAAATTATGGATAAACTATAAGCTAGCTTATCAGTTAGTGTTACCAAACATAGCCTAAAGATAATTTTCTATCATATATCCAATGTGACAAATTATATTTTTGTGTGCGTGCTTCTGACACTAATATAATATCAATGAACTATTATTATATAACTTAATAATATATTGCGTCCATGAGTATTGATTTGGTTGAATTTTATTAATCAGTTTCATGTATTACTTCAGGAATACACACTATTCATAACAAATCATAAAATATTTGATAACACCTTAACATAGTGTAAACATTCTTTTATTTTGATACTTATATCGATGTTGATATTTCAGAGAGCATATCAAAATTTTATTGTCCAAATTATAGGAGATACTTACATCGGTGTTGATCCTTCAGGGAGTATATAAAAACTTTATTGCTAACCTATATGAGATCCTTCAGAGAGTGTATAAAAGCTTCATTATCAACTTACAGACTATCGATAAATGAAATATAGATGCTCATCTTATAGACAACTGATATATGATTTTAATCATTCTACCCATTAATATTTAATTTTAATGTCCTCGTGGGACTACTAGTTTAAATTGGATCTTATAACAAGAAGAGCCACCATCATAATCAAGAGAGCGGAAAAAATCATTTCACAATATGTATAAATTAATATAATGAATGCATAATCACAACAGTGTATCATTGCTTTACAATATGAACAACTTCCTGCACATAATTGCTTCTGAAAAAACAAACAAATGAACTATAAAATACTTGTCAATCACGACTTGCAACACTATCCTGGTTATGCTTTTCATCTTGAAGCTCGTCCTTTGGCATACTACTAGCCAATATACCCACCTTAACATCAACTGCCGAGATCTCATCGAACGCCACATCATATTCTTCGCCCTTCAAATTGTTACTTTGTAAAATATTCGCAATGCCTTCGGGACCACAATATGGTATTTGAACAAAGGGTGTGTTCGTAAAAAGTGCTCCAAGATTGCCATTTGAGTGCAAAAGATTATACCCTAAAAGGATGGACTTAGTAGGCAAACCATTTGATGGGATCTCATAATTTTGCATTATTAGTCTTTGGGAGTTGTTATAGTTAGGAAAGTTCGAGTCTTGGATCGGTTGGTATGGCCTTTGTAATGCGTGTATGCCCGGTAAGCTCTGTATGTAGCTTAGTTTTCTTTGTATGCTCATGACCATATTTAGATCTTCACCGACCTAAATGTCACTAAATAATCATAGCTCAATGTTTTTTACATGAACACAACATTCAAAAATGGAGTAATCGATCTCACAAAATATGTAACAATAACCACCGTCAGTTTTCCTTATGAATAAAGGGGAGAATTAATAATAAATAATATTACCTTATCAAATGAGCCGAGTTGAACAGCTCCTTCTTTAACGGATATGATTGCGATAGTCTGCCATACTTAGAAACTTTCGTAAAAAGAACTGATAATGCAATAACAGGAAAAGGCAGAGAGTCTTTACTTTTAGAAATTTGCTAACCTCAATGCCTGAGCTGAATTGAGCCTCCCAAGCTCTTGGTTGCTGTTAATAATATGTTGCAATTGAAGAAATTAAGGAGTTTTCTTAATGCACTAACTAAAATATGACAAGATTTTTAAGCTTAAATACTTTCTTACAGGGTCAATGGACATATTCCATGAAGAGATGAAGTTAGGATCAATTTCTTTTGGGCTGTCTCTATAAACCCATTTGTGGCCGTAATCGGATGCAACTTTGCCTACAACTCTGCAGCACGAAAACAACAGTATCGACTTAAATGTGGAAAATAAAAAAATAAAAAATTAGAAAAATAGAAACAGGGTGTGTTTAGTTAGTGTTTACCCTTCTCCAAAATTATAGACTTCATGGGCCATTTTGAAGAAAATATCTGCACCAAATCTTGTACCCGAGCATTTACGGCCTTCTCTTTCACACTCGCAAATATCACAAAACCCATCTTCCCATACAAGAATCCTACAAACCAAAAATTGCTAGTTACATTTTTCTTTTTCATCGAAAAAAATACAAACTTGATATATAGTAGTTTTCAAGAAAATTATTATACCAGTTTCTTTTATTTCCCTTAACTCGATCGAGCAGGCTTCCTCCATGGTCCCACCTGGAAGAAATACACACACACATNGACGGGTTAAAGTTTCAGATCCATAACTCAAATAGCAAAAAAAATAATAATAATAATAATTAAAAAAAAAAGAAGTGGTTACTTAGGAGGTGGATAATTTCTTGGGAGGATTCTCCAAAAGACAGCATATACCCATTTTGAAGGGTTTGAGGAATTAGAAGATTGGGAGCATAAGCTTCTGAGTGTGTGCTGTAATAAGCAGTTGAGCATTGGCAGCCCATTCTCCATTGTTACTCAATGATGAGAGAAATTAAGGAGGAGATATGAAGAGAAAAGACTTCAACTTGTGGTTTTTTAACTTTTAGTTGAAGGAGAAAAAAAAACGAAATTGAAAAAGGAATTGACGGTCGTAAGGTGACCTGATGAAGCAGTTTAAATTATTGATGTCGCATTTATATACTAAGTTTGAATACAAGTAATAATAGAGGACTTTGTCTGGTGCAATTAACTAGGTGAGGTGGACTCTCTCTACATACGTAGAGAAGTATATTCGAAATTACTAAAATAATAAGCACAAGATCTACAATCCCCTCCACCTCATTAGAAACAAATAAAATGAAAAGAACATGCCAGAAAATTTGTAAATAAATTTGGATGTATAAAATAATTGTGGACCATCCAAAATTAATTTTATCCACAATGTTTTTTTTATTTAACAGTGGAAACAAACCATTATATTTTGAATGACTTATATGTAGTGATATTTTTTAGTCATTCTATCATATCATAATTATTATCAAAATAAACTAATTATAAATTAATATTAGAAGGTTCATGAAAATGGCACACTTACAAAACACTTTATATAAGAAAGTTTTTTTGTCACTAATTGATTGGCATAGCAGTAATTGTATAATATTTTTCAACTCGAGCCATCATCCTTAAAATTGTAAAAGTTACATTATTTATTATATTTTATACCATGTATACAGTGATTTATATTTTTATTAATGATCAAACTTAAATTGTAAAATTTACATTATTTATTATATTTTATACCATGTATACAGTGATTTATATTTTTATTAATGATCAAACTTATAAAACGTGCTAGACTCATTATCTAACTTATGATTTTAAAAATAATACTTCATTTATACTTATCAAATTTACTCATTATCTAACTTATCAAATTTATACTTATGATTGGCATTCTTCATGTTGCAGGCTAGATTAATGCCTTAAATAAAGCATTTAACATTTTTTTTGTTTTTTGTTTTTGAAAATTTAGGGTAAAATTAGCTGATAGCTTATAAGCTAGTTTATAGCTTATTTGTAATTTTTTACCTTATAGCTTATGACTTATAACTGAAAAGCTAGCTTATATGATAAAAGTGTTTGGTAAAATTATCTGATAAGCTAGCTGAAATAAATAATTCAACTAACTTATTTGAAAAGCTACCTAAAGTAGCTTATGAGATAAGCTCGAACTTTTTAAAAAAGCTCGTCCTACCAAACGAGACTTATTTGAATACAAGGAACTTATAAGCTAACCAAATAAGCTATAAGCTAACTTATCTGGCTTACCAAACACAGCCTTAATGGAGTGTATAATGGAAGAAGAAGAACTGAAGATATGGCATGCGTTTTTTGTCTTGTTAAAAAAAATAATAAAAAAAAAAAAAATAAAAAAGAAAGAACCCAACAGGATGTTCCTTTGTTGCATGCCTCAATTTAAATTATGTGTATCGTTGCAGACCATAATTCTCCAAATTTGAAATAAATGATAGTTTCAAGTAGAGTTAAGTTCCACCACCGACGTCCAAAGATTTTATGTAGAATTTTCAGTTCTATAAGAACAGTCTATAAGCACCAGGGGTGACATTTTTTTGCATCATTATGTTATAGATTTGGTTTGTAATTCTGATAACAAATTGTAACATAAAAGACATAACCAAATTTATTCTCTTTGTACCTAAAAACCAAAATCACAGAAAAAATTATAAATACAGACCCAGTTTCTAGAACCCCTTGTCAAGATACTACCAAATACGGATAAAATTACCATCCAAACAAGCCTTAAATATTTCAAATTATTATTTTCGTTCGACCAGTAAAAAGATTTCAAAACTAGCCAAAAAGGCCTTTGTTCTACAGTGAGAAATACGGCCATGCAGTTGGTGTGGTCCTCTCTAAAAATGGATTGAGTTCTTTATCACTTGAAGCAGGGCAACTTCTCTTGTCCATAAAACAGAGTTTGATTTCAGCCTTTGTCTCTTTTACCATGACAAGACTCTTCATACACAAATAAAATCCCAACGAACATTCATCTAATTATGTTAAATAAGGTCCCCCAGGTTATCAATTACTGGCATCATTAAGCAAAAAAAAAATTTAAAATATGCATGTTTTTTAGCTCTACATAAGAACACGTAATGTAAACTAGATTCGATCAGCTACAACTATCCATATCAGTAAGGGCCGACTCCACCTAATGGCTAGAAAACCATCGTTAATGACTTAATAATTGAAAAACAAATCATGTATTAAAGAACAAAATACAGAATAACCTAAGCAAAAATTTGAATGATGAGAAAGAATCCAAATTTTTTGAACAGGGAAAGCCGGGGTCACTCGCACAAGACTTGTAAAATGGTGGTCCTCTACCTTATTTATCACTGAGTGCCAGAGCACCCATCAAAAACTTGCCAAGCAGACCCCATTGTCCTTTCGAATGGTTTTTTTTTTTTTTTCCCNTTTTCCCCTCTTTTATTATACCATTTTCTTTTAGGTGCAATTAATCAGCTCATGATCATCTCCCCAGCTTTGGTTTAACCTTTCAGAATCTTAATTGCTACAAGCTAAAAAGATTTATCCTTTCCATCTCTCTTCAGTTCTATCACATTTGGCAACACAAAAGTCAAAACTAGTTACAGGGAATAAGCATAAACCGATTAACATTATCTTTTCCTGATTTAGGCTTGAGAAACTAAATATTCCAAAGCATATCAAAGATGACAATAAGATGCTCTGCAAGTATATCCCTGGCAAATATGGATTGCAAGTTAACTAATACCGACAATTGTTATTAAAAAAATAAATATTTCATTACGGTGGAGCAATTATGCTAACAACCTCCTGTCTCAGTAGCTAGAATAAGTGGTTATATGACTCCTTATGTAATATAGTACCCCTACACATGATATCAAAGGTGAAAATAATGCAACCAAATTGTGGAGTCTAGTACAAAGACTTGACAGCTACAAATTCTCGTTCTACAGGGACATCATATGCCCGTGGACCTATTCGTCATCCAATAATAACGAGCCCTACATTCTCCCTTATCTTTTAGGTCCCAACTATTTCAATAAGAAAACTCCAATTGATGCTCATCACACTTATGTAGTGTTTCACTTATTCCAATTGGTGTCCATTGTTACTTGTTAGTCATCTATTTGTGTTCAAGTCATTTCCCACAGCTTATTTTATAATCAGAATTATATTTTTTTTTCTATTTTTTTTGGTCTGAAAGGCACTCATCTAAAAGCCTGCCGGAAGCACAGCCTAATGGAGTGACCAGAAGTTCATTTGTTTATTTCTTCTCTTTGAGATTAAAGATAGGACCACTGTGTGTGATAAGATACACCAGTGTTTTAAGTATGCAAATAGAGTGAATGGAAAGTAATGTAAATCTAACGGCATTTCTACAGTTTATCTGAAAGTGAATGACCTATCGATCAAATGGTATATAAGAATCTGATTCACAAAAATGTGATAGCAGCGGCAGGAGATAACTAATGGCGGCTAAAACTGTGGTAAAATAAATTTTACTAAAAGGTAAACTAGTGAGCTACAGTTTCCACTGAATGCGCCTAAAACATGGAATGCTAAAAGAATACAACGGTAACATATTCTGTTGACCCTTTAACATAAGTACATCTTCAGAATTTTTAGACCCCAATCTACCTGAAGAATTTAAGGCCTTGCAGTGCTCGACTCATCAGCTGGGGCTGCCTTCTTTCCATAACGCTGAATTGAAAATTGTGAAAATATTTATTTAGATAAGCAGAAAGTTCATAATAATCAAAATAATAAAACAGAAAAATGGATAAATATAGTAGGTATTACAAGGTTATAATCAGCTGAGTGAGAAACACACCTGCTTCCCTAGAGTAAATGGGACATATTTATATTTAACCATATGCATTATTTGCCTCTTCATGGTCGAAATGAACAGAACCAACCAGTAGAAAAGAAGAATTGGCCAGAATACAGGCACGTCAAAGGCGCTGAAAAATGTCAGCAGGAAAGCAATGCAAAAGACTTTCATGAGCGAATGCCTGCAATTGGGAAAAATCAAATGATCAGTCCATGCATTTTCTTGATATAAATTGGGAACATAAGATAGTGATGAATTCATAACCTCCATTATAATTACAGGAGTTCCGGTCCCTCTGCTAATTCTTTTCCTTTTTCATTTATTTATTTATATAACTTGGGTGGCATGCATACATCATGTATTTTTTAAAGATCATATCTATCCTGGCTACAAATACTTAAGGCATAAAATGACTCACTTCAAAAGAAGATACACTTGGTCCAAAATTTTATTTATCCTATTTATGTCAATGTAGACGGCCAAATGAAGCCAACATTAAAATATCCAAGGAAACTAAAAACTCATACCTCAGCAGCATTTACGCGTAATCATAAATTCCCAAAGAACATAAACATATAATGTTATTCTGCCCGCATGATATATGGCCCAAGTGAAAATGCCCTCAGTCAAAAAGTTGCATACAAAAGATGGTCACATATTCAGTCTTTAGATATTATATAAGCACATGCAAGAAACTCTACACAAATACTGGATCCAGATGAGCACAAACTATGAAACAACAGGCTTGACACCATCCATTGAGATGGGGAACTAGGAACAAATTTGTAGAATAAGTCATTACATGAATGGTTGAACCGAAAACACCTGCTACTGATGGTAAGATTGCTTAGAAAGATTTTGTACACTCACCTAAACTCACCCAAAGATGGAATATCATTCACCGATTTCTTAAATTTATTTGCTTCACCCAATAACAGCTTAAGGAGACAAAAATCCATTATCACAACTACTTTCTTGAGCCATTGCCCAAATGAGAATGCACCATTGGACTACTATTCACCAAGTGAGCCATCCAGGTCTCCAGAAGTACCAAGTACTTACTCTCACAAATAAAGATTATCTAACAGTAACCTGTAAAATTTACTCGTAAGGAAACACTCTTAAGTTGCACTGAATTTCAGGAAGGTAAGCAAACATTCTGAATTAGCATTGAATGTTAAGAAGGTAAAATAGTTCCTACCATTGTACACAATATTTCATAAAACCAGCAAAATTAACATTAAACTACACAAGATCCTTGTCTATTATAGAATAAACATTGAGTGACGTGAAACATATCCAAACTAGTGCCAGCCATCACCACTGTGTGATTCACCCTACATCTCAAGATGTTCCGTTCTCCTGTGATTCACTTTATATATCTAAACAAAACTTAGACAAAACGAATGGCCTGACGTCAGATATCACAATAGCTTCAACCCGTCTCGTGATGGATTAACAATAGAAACTGATCAAGCACAGATTCTCATACATCCAGATGAATGTCACCTAATATGTTTTTCGGCGCGTGAAATTGAAGCACCACACTACTGAAAATTGGATAGAATTGCGGAACAATAAAACATGACATAATATCCCAGCGGGAAAATAAAAGAACAAGAAAAGAAGCACAGTAATCTCACCAGAACTTGAATTCGGGGAGGCGGCGAACAAAGGGGCGAAACTCGTCGGAGCCGCGCGTGGGTAGGGCGGGGCCGTCGGTGAGCTCCTGGATCTCGGGGTCCACCTGCGGCGAGAGGAAGGAGATGAGAAGCTGGAGGATGTAGATTCCTAGCCCGTAGGTGATGATGTAGAAGCCCTGGACGAGGTAGATTCGGAGGGCGAAGATGAAGGCGATCGCGGCGAGGGAGATCCAGCGGTGCACGAGCATCGGTGTCGATTTGTCCAGCAGGTGCTGGTAACGCCGCCACATGGCGTGGCTGAGCTGAGTAACGGTGGAGGTGGAGGTGGTGGTGGTGCTGTCGTCGCCGAGGCCGGCTCCGCCACCGATATTCATTATTTTTATATTTATTTTCGATGTTTTTCTTTGTTGGGACTTGGGAGATCTATTTTATTTATTTATAATTTGATTAATATTTAATTTCTTATATCACTTTTTTTGTTTTAACTGAAATTACTATTTGTATTGATACGAACATTAGTGTACATATCAACATTATTTTTAGACACTAATATGAGTCTGGACACACTAAGATACACAACATTGAAAGTTTGGAAATATTATTCAAAGGTATATCAAATAACACCGAAGGGTCAAAGGTCGGGAAATTTAAAACTACAATGTTTGTACAGAACATGAAAGCAATGAGTAATAGCAATTACAAACTATTTAGAATTTTGTACTCTAGGACATTCATTAGATTTTAATCTTGAATGTTATCACTTTATTTCGAATGAGTGTGAACGTGCAATAAGAGATCTCGACAAGAGATCATCGATGAATTTTTGTGCAACACCATTTTGCAAGAGCTTTTTTTCATGACCATGAATAATCTCTACTTCATATGTCGAGACGACCAATCTGTAGGAATGTTATCTTGTTTATTGCATTGGGATTGCTTGCATTAAATAATACCATCACATACCTTTGGCAGTCGAGGACCAGAAGTGGGTGAGCTTCGTGGCATCCAAGGGCATTTATTGTTATCTTGTCAAGCCATCCGGAATTAAGAATACTGGAGCAACCTACCAGCGTTTGGTAGGCATGATGTTCAAGGATCAGGTCGGACAAAACATGGAGGTCTACGTGGAATATATGCTCATAAAGAGTAGAAAGGCCGAAAGACATATCGATGACCTAAGAGAGACTTTCAACATGCCAAGCAGCTAAGGTATGAAGCCAATGCGGCGAAGTGCAAATTTGGGGGTTCTTCTCCTTAGTCACATAAAATGGGATCGAGGTCAACCCGATGAAGGAGAAGTCGGTGCTCGATATGCAGGCGCCAAGAAGCTTAAAGGAGGTCCACGTCCTCAATGGTCTCTTGGTCGGACTGAGCATATTCGTCACTCAGTCTGCGGATAAAAACTTCTCATTTCTCCGAGCCCTGAGAAAAGGATCTCATTTCGAGTGGACCCTCCAAGCACATCATGCATTCAATATGCTTAAGGTGTTATTGGCCGAGCTGCCACTACTCGTGAAGCCAGAACAGGGGACGACCTTGCCCTATATATGTTGAAAGAAAAGGTGGCTATTAGCACAATGTTCCCGAAGGAAGAATGAGGCCAACATAGGCTTATATACTACACAAGTAGAGTCTTGCAAGATGCAGAGCAGAAGTACTCTAAGATCGAAAAGGATACACTAGCACTCACTTCAAAGGCACACAAGTTACGACTTATTTTTTAGCGCATAAGGTCGTAGTCCAAACTAACTATGCGTTAAAGGATAACCTAGGTTGATCTTTGGCTTCATGAAGGATGGTGATGTGGGTTGTTGAGCTCAGAGAATACAATATGGAATTTGAGTTAAGGAGATCCATTAAGGGTCAGGCTTTATCGGATTTTATACAAAAATGTACAACTGAAAATGAGGCAGGACAATGGCTGATGTACGTGGATGGCTCTTTGGCTGTTGGAGGAGTGGGCTTGGGCATTCTGATTGTTACAATCGAGCAGGACCACCTCGAGTTTGCTATAAAGTTGTCTTTTAGGGCCTCATACAATGAGACAGAGTACGAGGCTTTGCTAAAATGAATTCAATTTGTCGCAAAAGAGGGAGCAGCGAGTGATCATCCACTCAGACTCTTAGCTCGTTGTCGAACAGGTCAAGCACGAGTATGAATCCAAAGAAGAACGAATGCACAAGTACTTGACTGAGGTGCAGTCATTACTAAAGGGATTCATGACATGGGAGCTCGTGCAGATACCAAGATGAGAAAATAATAGAGCTTACCTTCTTTCAAAGGTCACCTCGTCCTTGATTGATTGAAAATCCAGGTCAGTCACCCTATTAGAAATGAGCTCGAGCACGTTAGACCGGGTTAAAACATCTACGGTCGGCTCTACGGGTCGCAGTGAATAAAGCATCTGCAGGTCGCGTTGCCTGGGTAACGGGTGCATTGTCGTGGCGATGGTCGCGCACGGCCTGGCAAGTGCGAGTGTGCTCGCACATACGTATTTGCTACGGGGCTGCATGGTCAGTCGCGCGCAAGGTCTGTTGGGCGATGGGCTGTCGAGTGTCTGGGCATGCGAGCTGCGCAAGCTGGCTACGTGCAGGTTTGGGCGCACGGGCGCAAGGTGTAGGGTTGTGGACTCGTGCATCGGTTGCACTTTTGGGTCGTGGGTCCAACGGTGCTAACCAGGTCGACAGATTTCCGGTGAGTTTTCGATGACTACCCCGAGAATTTTCTAGGCAGTTTTTCGCTGATTTCTCGACGACGTCGAGCATATATCTGAAGCGCATTTTCCAACGCGACAGGATGGTGTCCAATGATCTTAACATGCGTTCCTCGGGTTATGCCCAGTGTGAATTGTTGGTTCCCGCATTTTTTGGCCAAAAGAGGTTGCACAACCGGGACGACCACCTTCTCTTCGGACTGATCGAATTCCCAACATCGGTCAAAGCTTCAAACCTACACATCTCCAACGACAAGAAATCACTAGAATACGAAAGAAACCGAAAGAAAACACAGAAAAAGTAAAATAAAATAGAACAGACGAGAAACGAAAGTGTGGAGTTAAATTCCTAAGAATGGACTTAAAAACATGGAAAAAGACTAGCACACTAATAACAAAAATAGCAACAAAAAATGAAACAAACAGGTGACTCGTCGGATCTCTCAAAGCCTCACACAATTCATACATATTTTCTCTATTTCTTTTTGCTCAATAGTTCTGAATCTATGCATGCAGAACATCCTTAGAGGCTAAGTGATTTGATGTATTTATAGATTACAATACGGATGTTGGTATATGTGTCCTAGAGACAATCATTTTAAGGACATATATACATGATCACATTGATAATTATATTGGATTATGATTATGGTATTGTAATTAATTAATTAATTGTTTGATTGTTTGCAATTTATTAATTAATTGTTCCCTTGAGTTGATACTGTCATTAACAGAGTGAGATGTTAATTGATAAAGTATAACTCTCAAATCGCCTCAATCGATGATCATTAAGAAAGGGATATTAATGATATGCGATAGATTGACATGTGGTCTGCATCACATTCTTAGAGAATATAGTATGTCTCACTGCTATGAATAATTGTTATTCGTGATGGACACATGGATACTTTGGAGAGTATTGGCATACCCTACCGATAAACCATTTGTTTATGTGTCTATGGGAGTATCGGTGTGTGGAATGGTGTAATAGTCCTTTGACTTGAGGTCAATACACAATTCATGTATAGAGCTATTTACTTAGACCTAGTCCAAAGCTTACGCCCTTATGGGTAGATACGGGCTTGTGTTGGGTAGATCACGATATACATGGAATTGGTAGTTGAGCCAAGATAGGATTCATTCCTCGAATATAGTTTCGAGAGAACACTCGTTTTCTCTATACTGGGTTGATAAAGTCATTGGCCAATGCACGTGATTATATTTGAAATGGTGTTCAAATATAATT
>BKCP01005849.1:478206-505606 GCA_008636005.1 Striga asiatica | reverse complement strand
ATTTTCTTAATAAATATTACAATATATTTCGTGTCCGCAAATTAACAGAACTGCTACTCATTTGAACAACCTTTAGATGTAAAATATTAGATTTTGTAGGATCGATTGTCTAGCTATCATACAATTAGGGCAATTATGGCTATGGGTGTGCGTGGTCGGATTTTAGTGGTCTCTTGCACAATATTATTGAAAAATCCGTCGGATCTATAAATTATATAATGGTAATTTAGAAATATAACATTAGTAGCAAGTAAAATTCAACCAAGAATATGCATAAGAACGTTGAATAATAGAGAAGATGATTTTGGCTATGGTTATAGCCAATATAGGTTGGTAGTGAAAATGCTAACGTAAATAAACCAAAATAATGCACTTCATTTAATAGTAGTACTAGATTTTCTATTAAGAACTGATTAGCATTTAAGTTTGACAATACATAAGTCAGGGTAAAATCGAAATATTTTTATAGATAAATTAAATATATGTAAATTATCAAATCGCATATAATATGGGGCAAAAATGTGGTGATAATAATAACTTTAAAAAGTATATATTTATAGTATATTTAGCTTCTTTCCGCTAGATAAAAGTGTAGGCCGAGTACAAGTACACTACATTTTTGCTAATTTACATAACAATTTGTGACAATCGAAGCAACTATGTGCCAAAGTGGTCCAAAGATGTATATAAAACTTGGAGAGCAAAAGGGGCGACTTATATTGTTTAGGATTAAAGACATAAAGTTTGTTTAGGAGGCGATTGAAAGATTAATAATATACGATTAGATTCAAACAATGATAATAATATTATAGCTAAAATAGAAGGGGAATTAAAAAAAAAAGGCAAAAAAAGCAAGAGAATGTTGAAATTGGGGGACAATAGCTTTGGATTTTGGCCAGTATGTCTTTGTTGGACCCTTTTGTGGGTTGCTTTTGGTTGTTAAGAAGAATAGACTTTAGTGTTTTTTTCACAATTCTTTGATGTATAAACTAAATGAAAAGAGACTTGTTCGACCCATGACTTATATATTACTCCGTTAGAATATTAAATTAATTCAATAGAAATTATAACTAAAATATTTTGTTAGAGTTAATATCCATTAGAATATTTAGTGGATTTTATCGATTTTAATGATAATTTTTTAATTGTTGAAATATGTTATAACAAATAAATCTATTAAAAATTACACATTTCAACGAAAATTTATAACCTTTGCACAAATAATTGTATGAATAAAAAAATTCCAACTAAAGTTGAAAAAAAAATTAAACTCTATGTTAGAATTTTTCCAACAAAAGTTATATAAATGAAATACCTATAGAACTTTAAATTGGAATTTTTTGCTGCTGTAATATGGAATTTTGTCATAGTATTGTTTTTTTAGAGGTCAGAAACAAAATATGAAATTAATAGAGAAATGCTATAAGTACATAATGTTGTACATAGGGGTGTATATAACACTTACATTGAGTGGGACCTACCAAAAATAAAAAATCAAGTGGACCCCACTCCATGTGTTATATACACCTCTATGTACATTTATTATGTACTTATAGCATTTTCCAAATTAATGTGCACGAAATTATGTACTTGTAGCATTTTTACAAGCGGCTAACAAACCGATTGAAACAACTATACAATTGAATTCAGAGAGTGACATAGGCGACGATAATACTATCCGAAACTTAGAATCAACTAAACTAATAGCACCCACAAACTGCAATAATACTAAACTAAACTTCCACAAATAAAAAATTCTAATTCGAATAATAAAGAACAAGAACATAAAAAGACATAAAAATACACAAAAACAAGAAAAAACCTAATAACTATACTAAACTCCTCACCAACGTACACACCCCCCACTACGCCTATTTGATATATATGTTAATCTCCTCCTTTTTCTATTATTGTGAATTGCCGTATGGGGCGGTGAGCGTAACTTTTTCCGCTTTACTTATTAATTTCTTTATTTTTATTTTTCAAAGTTTTGGTAATGGTTAAAGGTTCAAGGATAAGAAGATGCACAAAATAAATCGAAAGTACGAAACTTTAGTCTAACTTTTAAAAGTTTCTACATTGATTAGTTATATTTGACAAAATCAAAGTATATAAGAATCCGGCAAGACAAGAAAGTGCACATGCTGACAGATTGCACCTAATCAAGTCGAAAATTCAATATGCATTTTGGAAAATGCTTAAATGAATGTCTCTTATTTCTAAACAATGTATGTAAACCTCAAAGAGAGAGAAGATACAAAGACTATATTCTTTTTGTTAGCAAATTAGAAGAGAATTCCCATGCATATTGTTTGTCTTTTTTTTTTCATTTTTTTAAATGATAATTATATTAAAAATTTACAAATTCAATAAAAGTATACCGAGGTCTCAAAGAACACCATTACAGCTAGAACAATGTCTGGATGAACTTCTTTAAAGTTACATAGGCAACCAATACAATCACCCGCAAAGCAAAAACTCCATAAAGGAGACAAAAGAACGAACTCCATAAAGGAGACAAAAGAACTCTATAAATGAGACTAAATTTGAGACGCAACTGGACTAAAAATAAAAAATTAGAAGAAAAACAAAACACAAATACAACACATACTTATACAATATACTAAAGCCCTCCTCACAGTCGTCTAACAACTCACAACGAGAACAACACCTAAAAATAACCCCATGGTAATTGACTTATGAAGTGTGGAACCATTCAACTGCTAAACTTGGCTTTTGAATCACTGACTAAACTTGGTTCAAGTGACTTAACAACTGCTAAACTTGGCTTTTGTTCTTTAACATGGTTATTGACTTATGAAGTGTGGAACCATTCAACTCAAGTTCTTATCGCCCATTATAAAACTACAATAAGAATTTATATATCACATAAGAAAACATTGGGCATTAAATAAAATAAATAGACCAACATTCTTGAGTCCTCCTTGTAACCTTTTTTGGCTTGAAAAGTAATGATTATCTTCTAACTATGAATTGGGACACTTTACTGTTCTATTTGATCATATACTTGCCCAGAATCAACATTAATAATTGGTTTAGTTTCACACTTTGATGGACTCATCATACTAAAAGTTTCTATTACTTAGTAGAATTCGTGGATGGACTAAGATTAACATTGACAAATCACAATAATAGTTGGTGAATAAAAGCAGAACAAAAGAGAGAAACCCAAAAAAAATCCAATGTGCTTGACCCATTCCAAAATCAAAATGTCCAGGCTGCAAAGGGATGTAAGAGAGGGCCCATTTTTATTATTTCCTCAGAGGAAAATGATTTTGATTGGAACATGTCTTTCAGAAAGTTGATATGGCCATTTTCTCTCATCTGTTTTGCCAGGCTTAGGCAAGGAGGAACACACATTCCGTGATTGGCATTATTTTCAAAGGACCCATTTTATATTTAAGATCCTCTTATTATTATTATTATTATTATTTTGGTGTGTTATTTATATATATATATATATATTAGAAATAGAAAAAATAAGTATATATTAAAAAAAAAATATCCTGGTGTGAGAAATATAAACAACAACAAACACAATTATAACATAAATTTTGTGTTTGTATTCTAAATCATGTTATGATTAGGTTAAATTATTAAAGTTAACGTTTTTTCTACCTATTTTCTTAATTTTGAAGTTTATGGTTGTATCCTATTCTAGGGTGTTCATTAGTGCTAAATCAGCCCGTATATAAGATGCGTCTCCATCTTCAGACTACGCCAAAGTCCGAACATAAAATTCTAAAGACAACTATATTAGCACAAACTATGTGGGCCATATGTTAAAAGCCGATTCTATAGTTCTGTGCTGGGCCGTGCAAGTGGTCTAAGCTAATGTGGTCCAAAAGAGGCAGTGGGCTCAGTTGATATCAGGATTCACTGGGCCCACAAGTGGGTTATTTGGTTTATTGAAATTAGGTATGTTAATTTTGTTGAGCTAAATTCTACTGGTAAGTTGAAGTTTGGTGGTCCACATGAGGCCCAATAATACTATTCATCAATTTGGTTAAGAAAATTGGACAACAGAACAATGAAATATATGGATTCGTCAAACGGATATAAGAACCAAGAATATAGTTCTCGCTATTTTATTGATATATAGTCCATACTTTGTGGTAGTTTGATTATTATCATCTGTTAGTAACAAAGATGTCATTATCAATTTATCATCAAAATATTTGAGATGTTTTTATGTTCGATTATAATTTTACAATTAAATAAAGATTGTATCCATTTTATTTGTCAGTTTCTGATCATACTTGAAGCTTCTATCCATTTTATTAAAATTTTAAATATCTAATTCAATTTTAAATATATTATAAATTAAAATAATAATATTTATCCTTATAAAAAATAATGTGTGTCATTTCTATTTGAGAAATAACAAAATTATCAATTCACTAAATCTTATATATTATATGAGTTATAAAATTTATTATAAAATAGGATGAGCGAATTTTAACCACCATTTGAAATTAAAATATTTAGTTTAAATTTTGTTTATATAAATTTATGGATTAAACACCCTATATTATAAGAATATTATACTGCTATTAGTTTGCTTTAATATTATCATGTAATCTATTTGAAATGACAATCAAATNAAAACACTGTAATTCTTAGGTAGATGGTCTTGATATATTTCTTATCTTAAGTTAAATTTGGGAGCATGGCTTCAACATGATCTTATTGGGGTTTCTTATCCCCATCGTATTTTATCCTAATCGATTTTTAAGGCCTATGACCTCCTTCTTTGTAGCTAAAAATAAAAATAAAAATAAAAATAAAAAAAATAAAAAGAAATCAATGAGAAAAATAAATCATGGAAGTTCGTCATCAAAAATATTGTTGCTTTCATAAATTTGAAAGACTTGGGATACCTATCTTACACAAAGATAAGTTAGATGCTCTTTATAAGCTTAATAAATTATATAGATGTTATAAAAATCAAGATCACGCACCAAGTCTGTTATTCCTAGGGCAAACATGCATGCACGTGCGCCGGCTTGAACCGTGGTTTGTGGTTCTTGAACTTGATAATTGGACTCGGACAGTTTTGAACTGTTTAAAGAAATATTGGCGTGATCCAACCTAATTATATTGTATTGATACATTTTTGTTGATATTATTTTGGACCAAATGAAAGCCAAAGAGAATTGGATTGCTCTAGCTAGTTTGTGGTACTTTTCATCGTGTGATGATATTAGAATATCATTTATGAGTTGTTTTACATCGTTTATACAGAGAAAATATGCCTAACATATAAGTCTAGTGGACTACTCTTCCTACCATCAATTGATTTTGGGATGCAACCTTACTATGGTGCATCTAGGCTCACCCTGTTATGGTGCGCTTCCCGTGCATGGGACTGCACCCGTTTCCCCCGATGGCGTATTAGAATATCACTCTTGTAAGTTGTCCCAATGTTACGTCATTCGGCCTACTTGGGCAAGGACTCACAAGTGCAATGACGTAGCTATCTTTCAACCTACGCCTAACTTATAAGCCTAGTGAATTACTCTCCCATCCACCAGCACCCGGACTCACCCTGTTATGGATACACCTGACCATTTCAATTGGTTACTAGGTATCTTAACATAATGACCTTAAAAACTCACCCTATTATATCGAGTTTCTATCAGGCTAGTCAAGAGTTCTAGCTCGACCTGTTGGTTAGCCCCCTTAATTGTGAGATCATCATCGACCTGTCAATTCCTCATCAACCTCATGTGTCCTTCATGTTCAATCGACCATTCGACCTGCCGCTCAACCCAGTCTAGTCAAATCGCTCTTAGGTCGTACTCGACTTCTTATGGTATCTCATATCAATGCAGATCTCACTTCAGACCATGGGGTGATCAAACCATTCGAAGATGTCTCCCCACATCAACCAGAAAAAAGGTTTCCTTTATGCCGATCTCAAATACTAGTGTTAACAGGTTTGCCGCCCAAAACCAGTTTGCATTGCCCAAAGAGATAAGCCACTTGTAGGGCAAGTTGCAATGACGGTGTGCTAACCTATAAGAGATGGTCACGTGTCCCATAAATAACTTATTATAATAACCCCCTCATAGAAATAGCAAGCTCACAATCATCGAAATGGACATAAAAAAGACACCAAAGAATAACTCAATATGCTTATATTCAGTGATGTATTCCTAGCTAGTCTTCATAGCTTTCAGCATGCTCTTATATTACAGAGGCACGAGAGTGACCAAAATCCCTAAATAAAATCCTCGGTATTCGCACACTAATTTGTTGACAGTTCTATCGTCGTTGTTTTTCCTTTTTACTCTCTTTTTAATCACATTAATTGTTTCGATGGTTGAGTTGACAAAAACGAGCGTCAACAGTACTCATAATCACTTTTACTCTAATGCATATAATTTCAGAAAAAGAAAATAAATTTTTATTTATGTATATTATTAAAATATTTTCTTTTGCCACAATTATCTACGACATCATATATAATTTTTCTTTTATAAAACAAATATCTATTAGCTTAAGTGGCCATCACACCGCTCTCGGGTGAGCGAAATTTAAAGAGTGCAACTTGATTCGTAAAATTAAGAGGTCATGCTGAACTGTGCTTTGAAAGATCTTTGATTAAATACAAAAAGTTCATTACTTGTTTTTATTAGACAATAAAGAAAAGCAGTTTTAGACTCTGTAGTGTAGCGTACGTGAGAGGCACGTGATTGGTATCTTCACAAAAAAAAAAAAAAATGATGAAAACAATGAAAATCTCTTTCATTGGCTAATTCCAAGAATCTTCAGCAGATTCATTGCTCCCACCAAAGTTTATGATTTGACCCGACTTTGATGCCCACTTACTTTGGTTGGTTGGTTGTGATTTAAAGAGATTCCATTGATTCCACACCAAATTTACATGTTTTCTCGCTTTTGTCCCCGTTTCCCAATTAGATTCTTGTTAATTTGGTATCTATCACTTTGGGATGGTGCTAACATACAAAAAAACTTCAAAAAAATAAGTACAATCTATTTTCACCAATCACTTTTTTAAATTTAAAACCTAACTCAAATTTAATTTAATTATAATATCTTCAATATTATCAGTATAATTAAATAATATCAATCAATCATCTTCAATTTTAGTTCACTATTTATCCACTGACATAATTTTAAATCTATATAACTTCCAATCACGTACATATATATCTCATACTTTTATATCAAATCAATTTTAATAAATATTATTTTAATATAAATTCAAAATCTCATCCAAACTTATTCTAACTATTTTTTTTGTTTAAAAACTAAATATGTTTAATATATCAGACAAACCGACCGAAATGAAATATCTAATTACAAAATTATAACCAATAACTCTTTTGGATTTCCTAATTGGATTTTGCCTCCTGCAAATGAGAGGATCTATAACAAACACTCCACAATGTTTTATGTTTAATTAATTCCCATTTTACTGGTAGATATTCGTATTTTATAATTAAGTGGAGTTTTATCAGACTACAAGTTACATTTTATTCACTTGGTGCCTGTATTAAATACATTTGATAGCGATTGAAATTATTTTCAACTCAGTTTAATTTAATTATTTTATTTAATTTTCTGTTCTTCTTTATATATTTTTTTTTATATAATTTTGAAATTAGAAGTCAATTATTTGTGCACATTCATCTATAAACTTTAATTATTCATTCACCCATACATTTATAATTATCAATTACTATTTTAGAATTTCCTACCACATTAGAATTAATTATAATTTTTATAAAAAAACTAAAATAAATATATGAAATCTAAAGAAATGTATTTAAATGGATATCCAATTCCAGTTATAACGTGTTGACATGCAATCGATTTTTAAGTATTTCGTGGAAATTAATGGTGAATTTGAAATCAATTCTGTTGGTATTTAAATTAAATTTTCAGCAGTATTTATTATTTATTTATTTTTATATTTCTGTAAGTTTTAATTTGATAAATTTTGATCATTATATTTATTATTCTGATTGGATCTTCGTCTAAACCAGTTAACAATAAGTGTTTTCAACAGAACACTATAAAGTATCAGTGGAATTCTTTTCACGAAAATAAGAATAAGAAAGAAAGAAGATGAAGACTCTCTAAAGATTCGTTAGACAGATACATATGAGCTAGAGATGTAATTAAGATAAAAATACATTTCGAACACCAGCCATAGGGTAATCTTTTGTTGCGTACTTTAAAATTTTGACATCAACAAAATATTCACAATTATTATCAGAAATTTAATATCAAATGTTCATCAACTACTATCGTTGCATTTAATTAAATTGAATCCGGTCCTCTATTAAAATGGATGTGCTAGTTTCCTAGCTATTTTATTTTTAGTAAATTATATTTATCTGACGATATTATTTATCAAATGTTATTTATTCACATGTCTGTCCCCAATAGATAACTGGATCGTGAGTGTCCACACTTTTCATTCTCTATATAATCATATAAATGTGCTCCAAAAGAATGAAAATTATTTATAAAAACACATGATCATATTTAAAACTAATCCAAGCAATATTCTACAACGATAAAGTTAACAAAACGCACGCATGATGTGTTCTTATTATCCCGGTTTAATATGAGACTTATTAGGCCAACTCAATGCTCATCAACAGATCTATCGTGGCAGCTTAATCACATGCATGGTCAAAATATCCATCCAAACGCCAATCATCATCCATTTCGTGTCCTATTCATCATAACATCATATACTCATCCATCTATTACTATGATTAATCCAATTTGAATTTCTTATATGACAGTATAATATTTCGAAAACATTATACACTATACTTTTTGTAGGTATACTTTATGGAAAGTGAAAATTGAGACAACAAAATAACAATAAAAATTGCTTACGATATTTTAGGTCCAAAAATTTCCTTCAAAGTAATTGCATTTAATATTTCAAGAATTGATATTTGATATACAAATACTTTAGTCATAAAACTACTTGTCGGTCCATATTTCAAACGATTAAATGTTGATCAATTTTTGCATGACAATGATTTTAATTTTCAAGAGAAATGTACAGTAAAGTGTTTAAGAAGTAGGCCTTGTGTTTAACTATATTTTTTCAGACGCATGTACTTACTTTTACATTTAGATGTCATATTTTAGAAAACAAAATAAATAAAAATATAATATTTTATAATATAAATTAAATTTTTTATTACAAATGCATAACAGATCAACACGGTATTTTGCTTGTCTCACAAATTTTTTTATTTTATTTATTAGCAAACTTAAAAAGTGCATGCAGATTATCTTGTATATTTTTGCGTTGTATAAAAGTTTGTAAAGGACAATCATGCACTTGAGCGTGATAGATTATTATTTAATTTCAATACGTTAGTGCCGCAGCCTCTTTCAAGGGCCAGATTACCTGCCCCTGATATTGGCCTTTCGGCTCACTTTGGGTTACTTTTCCAAGTTTTGTGGCAGCGACAAAACTTTTCCAACGAAGATTCCTCTTTTTTTTTTTTCATTTTTTTTTGTTTTTTTTGGAAAACAATAGAATTTCAATATAAGAAAAAAGCACATATTTATAAATTATCTAGAGAACAGCTAAACAGCTGAATAAGCCAGCTACTCAGCTAAATTTAGTTAGGAGGACTAACCCCATAGGCAGATAGCCCGAGTTAGCCTAGAATCAACCTAAACGCAACCCACTAGGAGAACAACATAACACTACAACGACAAAAAGCTACCAACGAGAGAATAACACAACTCCCAATAAGAGAATAACACAACTCCCAGAAGGAGAAAACAAACAACACCCATAAGCAGAAAGACACACAAACTAACAGAAGAAAAACACCAAACACACAAAATAACACTACAACGAACTGAAAACTAAACTACAACTAACTAAAACCCTTGAAACTGAAAAGGCTCCGCTCCCAAACACTCTGATAAATCCAACACCTCATGTAATCCTCCCGGAAAGAAATAGACCCTCGGTTCAAACACCGATCTAGAAACTGCCTAATGCCTAACTAGAACCAGACCAAAAAGGATCCAAATCATCCCAAAGAGGCTACCACAGAAACAATACAGAAGACTTGTACCTCGGTTCCCCAAAACTAATTGGCAACGACCACCAAAAAAAGATCGTAGCAACCCCCGTCGACAGTTCCCATACACCCAACACCATAGCAAAATACAGGAGATAGGGAACCAAAGCACAAGTCAAAGAAAATCAGCGACCCACCGCAATCGGTCATCAAAATTCGCCGCACTAAGCGGCCCGGCAACCTGACGACCCCCCAATCCGCCATGGCCATATGTTAACTGAGGAAATCCAGGCGGGAGAGTACCGCAGTATCCCCTCGCTATTCACAACGGCAACGTAACCGGTCCGAGGCACCGAATACCAACCAGATGAAGAGAACCGAAGCTCAAGGCACCGAACACAAACTAGATAAAGAGAACCGAAGCTCAATCACCAACTCCTAGCCCACCCTAGGTGAATCGTACTATTGCCTCTCCCACCGCAAGACCCGACGGACGAAGCCCGAGAGCCACATATGCCAGCCAGACCCCAATTCCCACCCCTGAAATCAAGAGTCCAGGGAGCGCCACAGTCACGACCAACAAACCGGCCACCGGCAAGAGCACCGGTGCCAGACCCACTCCTCACCAACACCCGATACCACCAACATGGCCTGGCGACCAAAGCACTATGTTTGTAGTATTTTTGGGGATTGTTGATTACTAAGTAATCAACTCGGGTCGTTCTCAAAGGAAGGCTATTCGGAGCTTTGTTCGCTAATTGATTGTCCAAAACACAAAAAACGAGAAAATAAAGGCCTAAACATTCTAACCAATGAGCATGAGATTGAATTAACACTAAGCTAGACTAGGAATTACGAGCAATTGAAAGCAACGATCAAACGAGAGAATATGGAAATTAGAACTACCGTAGTCTCTATGCCATCGAAACAAAATGCAAACAACAAAGAGAAATATGCCAACCCTAAGCCCTAGGTAATTAATACTAGCCTTCTAACCCAAAGTGATTAAGCTGTTGGGATCACTATACCGTACGGGGTGAAACACAACGGAAATTAAACGAAATAAACAAGCATTTATCGAATAAATACTAACTCCCCAGCTCTCGTAGCAATTGTAACGATCAACATCTTTTAAAATCACGTAATAATACAAAATTTGATTTGTAAGGAATTTCGAAAATTACAAAATTTGATTTGTAAGGAATTTAAAAAATTACCTTGAATTTTCTTTGTATAGCAACGATGAAGAGGGAATCAGTTCCCGGGTATGTGGCTATCACCGTCTTCTCATCTCGCCGTAGGGATCCATGTGTCTAACTCTAAGCAACTCCACCCTTTGGGTTCCGACTCTGGGATGACTTTCTTTGCTAGTAGAAATCTCCCGATATTCAATTGGTATAAAGAATCAAAAAGAGAGGATTTTTTTTTCTTTTCTCCTCTGCGCAACACTTGCGGGAAGAGAAAAAACATGTGGTAGATTTTTAATCTTAGAGAGAGAAAAAAGAAAAAAAGGAAAAAAAACCTTAGAGAGAGAAGAGGGGATCAGAATAAATGGGAAGAAAACCTAGAGAGGGCAAAAGGGAAAGAAAACCCTAAGGAGGAAAGAAGAAGAGGGCTAAACGACAGAGAGAAATAGATCGATACTGAATCCTAACCAGAGGAACAAGACCAAACACTAGTTAGAGAGAGAAATTTCCAAAGCGGAAAACGACGTCACAGCTAGAGCTCTTAAAAGGGCTAGCCCTAGCGAGGTTCGAGATAAACGGTCCGGGCTAAAAAGCCCGAATTTAAACGGGCTACCAATAAAGGGACCTAACCCTAATCCTAGCGGGCTTCGGGCTAAATGGACTATACGGGCTATAATTATTGTGCGGGGTATAGACAGAACGGACATAAAATTATATATAGTAAAAGTCTATTCGGGTTCGCATGGGTGAATATGAGGGAACGAGCCGAAAACAGATCGAATGGAACGGCGAACAAGCGGATTATGGGTAGCGTTTCGACTAGAGCTATTCATGACCAAGATTTTCCCCTACTATGTGTATTAAATGCAACAGAATTTGGTAATCATCCATCTAAGGATGTTTAGCGGGCAAGGACGCGTGTCGCAACCCGATTGAATCTCTTGTATTGGGATGAAATTATGTAGTATAAAGGCATTAAATGTGGTATGACAAAAATATCAACGAATATCTTGTAATAGAAAAGGAAAAATAAAAATCCCAAAGTGGTTGTAACAAGTCCTCACATTTCCTATAAAATGAAGAAGAAGCAACATTAAATGCAACGAGTAAATGTTTTCATTAATACTATAACAGTCACGGATAGATCCATCATTCGTTTCGAATCCCATATAAAATTCTATTCGTGCAGACCGAACCGATATACATTTTATTATACAGTTCGAACACATTGTTGGTCATATTTTAGACATCAATAATAATAATAATAATAATAATAATAATAATAATAATAATAATAATAATAAAAAGAATATTTTTTTTTTAAAAAAAATAACAACGACTAGTTATTGATTGTTTTCAACGGCAATTTAGTAATGTCGCTTTATATATACAACTACACATAAATAACATATTTTTTCTCAAAAGAAAAAAAATATTCCAACTATTACTTACAATTACCATTTACTACTTATTTTGTACGCTTTGGGAATTTTCATTATAAATTCTATCATTATGTTTCATGTGTTTCCTGTTAGTCGTTCTGATTGACTTAAATTTTTTGGTGTGAAGTACAATAACAATATTGTTAAATTATCTTTCAAAATCATAATAATCCATTACAACTCATACTTACATGTGAAGTGGAATAGCGAAATTGTAATATACAAGGAATCTAAGAGCATATTGCTTACTTGATGCAAATATTTACACGACCCAACCCTAGTTAAACGGGTTAGTCCTAGTGAGTTTCGGGCTAAACGGTTCGGTCCTAAAAAACCCGCATGATTTAAACGGGCTACTAATAAAGGACACTAACCTGTTTTTTTCCGGGCTAAACAGGTTGTCCCGTCGGGTCAATGATCATTTAACATCTCTAGTCATGCTTTTTGTTTTTTGGATTTAGATTATACACATGCGATTCAAATTGACAAAATGCAAATTAATTTAAGGAAAGCCCTAAATGATTAGTGGTAAGTCAGAGTTTTTTCGATTTAGATTATACACATGTGATTCATATTGACAAAATGCAAACTAAAACTTAAGGGATGCCGTAAATGATTAGTGGTAAATCAGATTTAATTGCAAAATGAGATTTGTCGTGTTTTAGATTATTCCGTAGTAAATCTATACGAATATGATTCAAATTGACAAAATGCAAACTATTTAATGGGTGCCCTCATATTTAATTGCAAATAGAGATTTGTCGTATTCCGAATGAGAAAATCGTACAACAGAGAGAAATAGTTATAATCTTAAAAATAATTAATATCAAACCCACTTGGTGAAAAAATATTGCCTTTTTGCTTTCCCGTAGCACTTGGAGTGCTGTTGCGTGTTGCCAGCAGGAAACCAAAATCACATTTTTTCAATAAAATCTAATAATAAGAAATATAATATTTCAACTTGGCATTTTTTTACTCCCATTAAAAAAAATAGAAAATCACACTAGATTTAGGACTCCGCCTATAAATAACCTGGAGCCAACTGCATCTCCTTCGCACATCAGACGCAAGAGCGAGCGAAGAGAGATATAGAGAGAGAAACAGAGCGGGCGAAGAGAGAGAGAGAGAGCTGACAATGGGCGGTTGGGCAATAGCGGTGCACGGCGGCGCTGGTGTGGATCCGAACCTCCCCACAGAGCGTCAGGAAGAAGCCAAGCAACTCCTCACTCGCTGCCTCAACATCGGCATCTCCGCCCTTCAATCCTCCCTCTCTGCCATTGACGTCGTCGAGCTCGTCGTATGATTTCACTCCACCATTTTTTTCTTCGCTCATTCAATTCTCCATTATAATTTCTTTCCGGTCTAGAACGCGTATCATTATCCAAAAGCGAGAGAAATCCCCTTTTCGCTTCCAAACTAAACCTCGATTTTTTTTTTCTCCTGCATTGCGTAATTTTGGCAATTTTTTTTTTAATTTCAGTCGAAGCATTTCTAGCGTTCATTAAATTTGTTTCCCTCTGTGTGAAAAAGGTACGCGAATTGGAAACCGATCCCCTGTTCAATTCGGGACGCGGATCTGCACTGACCGAGAAAGGAACGGTGGAGATGGAGGCGAGCATCATGGATGGCTGCGGCCGGCGTTGCGGCGCCGTTTCCGGCATCACCACCGTGAAAAACCCTATCTCCCTCGCCCGTCTCGTCATGGACAAATCCCCTCATTCCTACCTAGCTTTCTCTGGCGCCGAAGAATTTGCGAAAAAACAGGTCCCTCTCTCTCACACACACCGCTCAACAGTTAATTTCTTTTCAATTAGAATATAAAATATTGGGTCAGTCAGTCATGCTCTCATGATTTTTTTTTTTACAGGGTGTAGAGATGGTTGACAACGATTACTTCATCACCGAGGACAACGTCGGCATGCTGAAATTGGCCAAAGAAGCCAACTCCATTCTCGTAAGCAACAATGTCGAGATAATAATTATCTGAGTCTAAAATGATAATAAGTTGTGATGTACAATTTTTTGTGTGCAACAGTTTGACTACAGAATCCCACTGGAATCCTGCGCGTCTGTGGTTGAGAAGCCTATTAAGATGAACGGGCTCCCAATCAGCGTGTATGCGCCGGAGACAGTGGGCTGCGTGGTGGTGGACAGCCAAGGACGGTGTGCAGCCGCCACCTCGACAGGCGGATTAATGAACAAGATGATGGGCAGGATAGGAGACTCGCCTCTTATAGGGTCTGGCACGTACGCAGGCAACTTGTGTGGGGTTTCGTGCACTGGGGAAGGTGAGGCCATTATCCGTGGGACCCTTGCACGTGACGTGGCGGCCGTGATGGAGTACAAAGGGCTCGGGCTTCAAGAGGCGGTGGATTACGTGATTAAGAGTCGTTTGGATGACGGGGGAAAGGCAGGCATGATTGCGGTGTCGAATAAGGGTGAGGTGGCCTATGGGTTTAATTCGGTGGGGATGTTTAGGGGCTGTGCTACTGAGGATGGGTTCATGGAGGTTGGTATTTGGGACTAGGTTTGTTTGGTTGTCCTTTTTTCGTTGATATCCTATTAATTAAATAGGAAAGGGATGTGCTCGTGCAAGCATCTTTGTTTATTGGTGTGCTGATGGTTAACACTGTGTTGTGTTAACTTTGTGTTTAGTGCAATAATAAATTTTATTATTGGTGTGCTGGTGGTTAACACTTAACACTGTGTTGTGTTAACTTTGTGTTTATACTTTATTGCAACAATAAATTTTATTATTAGTGTTTAGTATTCTCTCTCTTTTCTTCTTTCTTTGATTGGGCTTGTGTATTAATCACATCAATACACTAATTACACCCTAAATAACATATCATTGTTTATGTAATCGAGTTGACTAAGATGAGCGTCAACAGTACTCATAATCACTCTTACTCTAATGCATATAATTTCACCAAAAGAAAATAATTTTTTATATGCATATTTATCAAAATATTTTCTTTAATTTACCAAATTTATCTACTACATTATATATATTTTTTCTTTTATAAAGCAAATATATATTTGCTTAAGTGGCCATCACACCGCTCTCGGGTGAGCGAAATTTAAAGAGTGCAACTCGAATCGTAAAAATTAAGAGGTCACGCTTAACTGTGCTTTGAAAGATCTTTCATTAAATACAAAAATTTCATTACTTGTTTTTATTAGACAATAGTAAAGTTTATTAAAGAAAAGCAGTTTATTATTTACTTTTAGACTGTAGTGTAGCGTACGTGAGAGGCACGTGATTGGTATCTTCACAAAAAAAAAATGCTGAAAACAATGGAAATCTCTTTCATTGGCTAATTCCAAGAATCTTCACCAGATTCATTGCCCCCACCAAACTTTATGATTTGACCCGACTATGCTGCCCACTTACTTTGGTTCGTTGGCTGTGATTTAAAGAGATTCCATTGATTCCACACCAAATTTACATGTTTTCTCGCTTTTGTCCCCGTTTCCCAATTAGATTCTTGTTAATTTGGTATCTATCACTTTGGGATGGTGCTAACATACAAAAACTAAAAAAAAAAAAATTAAATTACCTTTGTCCCCATTTTCTCGCTTTTGTCCCATTTTCATTTTCTCTCTTGTAGTACAATCTATTTTCACCAATCACTTTTTTATATTTAAAGTAACTCTAATTTAATTTTATTATAATATCTTCAATATTATCAGTATAATTAAATAATATCAATCAATCATCTTTACACACGTCATGTTAATTTTAGTTAACTACTTATCCAATGACATAATTTTAAATCTATATAACTTCCAATCACGTACATATATATCCCATACTTTGATATCAAATCAATTTTAATATAAATTTAAAATCTCACCCAAATTTAATCTAACTATTTTTTTGTTAAAAAAATATTAAATATGTTTAATCAGACAAACCAACCAAAACGAAATATCTAATTAAAAAATTATATCCAATCACTCTTTTGGGTTTCCTAATTGGATTTTGCCCTCCTGCAAATGAGAGGATCTATAACAAACCCTCCACAATGTTTTATGTTTAATTCATGCCCATTTTACTGGTAGATATTTGTATTGTATAATTAAGTGGAGTTTTATCAGACTAACAAGTTACATTTTATTCACTTGATGCCTGTATTAAATTTTTGATAGCGATTGAAAATATTTTCAACTACTTGCTTCATTTTGCAGCTATATGAGATTTAAAAGTCTTGCCAAATACCCAATTCCAGTTATATCGTGTTGACATGCAATCGATTTTTAAGTATTTCGTGGAAATTAATGGTGAATTTGAAATCAATTCTGGTGGTATTTAAATTTTCAGCAGTATTTATTATTTATTTATTTTTATGTTTCTGTAAGTTTTAATTTGATAAATTTTGATCATTATATTTATTATTCTGATTGGGTCTCGTCTATACCAGTTAACACTCATTGTTTTCAACAGAACACTATAAAGTATCAGTGGATCGGAGTTCTTTTCACGAAAATAAGAATAAGAAAGAAAGAAGATGAAGACTCTCTAAAGATTCTTTAGACAGATATATGAGGTAGAGACGTAATTAAGGTAAAAATACATTTCGAACACCTGATATAGGGTAATCTTTTGTTGCGTGCTTTAAAATTTTGACATCAACAAAATATTCACAATTATTATTAGAAATTTAATATGAGCATTTTAGCTGTTAAGTTTACGTACGTACATACACTAAAATTCTAAACAATTTATCACTTTCATATGTACTAAACAAAGAAAATCAATGGACTATCAAATGTTCATCAACTACTATCGTTGCATTTAATTAAATTGAATCCGGTCCTCTATTAAAAGGGATGTGCTAGTTTTCTAGCTATTTTATTTTTAACAATATACTCTAAGTAAATTATATTTATATGATGATATTATTGTTATTAGATTTCTATTCACACAATTCACATGTCTGTCCCCAATGGATAAGTGAATTAATCGTGAATGTCCACACATTTCATTGTCTATGTAATGAATTAATTGTGCTCCAAAAGAATGAAATTATTTATAAAAACACATGATCAAATTTGAAACTAATCCAAGCACTATTCTATAACGATATTGTTAACAAAACGCACGCATGATGTGTTCTTATTATCCCGCTTTAATATGAGACTTATTAGGCCAACTCAATGCTCATCAACAGATCTATCGTGGCAGCTTAATCACATGCATGGTCAAAATATCCATTCAAACGCCAATCATCATCCATTTCGTGACCTATTCATCATAACATCATATACTCATCCATCTATTAATATGATTAATCCAACTTGAATTTCTTATATAACAGTATAAAAATTGAGTAGGTGTATATACTTTATGGAAGGTGAAAATTGAGACAACAAAATAAAAATAAAAATTGCTTACGATATTTTAGGTCCAAAAATTTCCTTCAAAGTAATTTCATTTGATATTTCAAGAATTGATATTTGACATACAAATACTTTAGTCATAAAAGTACTTGTCGGTCCATATTTCAAACGATTAAATGTTTTGATCAATTTTTGCATGACAATGATTTTAATTTTCAAGAGAAATGTACAGTAAAGTGTTTAAGAAGTAGGTCTTGTGTTTAATTATATTTTTTCAAACGCATGTATATACTTTTACATTCAGATATCATATTTTAAAAAATAAAATAAATAAAAATATAATATTTTATAATATAAATTAAAATTTTTATTACAAATGCATAACTGATCAACACGGTTATTTTGCTTCTCTCACAAAATTGTTTATTTGATTTATTAGCAGACTTAAAAAGGACATGCAGATTACCTTTTATATTTTTGCGTTGTATAAAAGTTTGTAAAGGACAATCATGCACTTGAGCGTGAGAGATTATTATTTATATTCATAGGCGCTGGCCCACATCTTAGTGCCGCAGCCTCTTTCAAGGGCCACAACCTGAATATTGGCCTTTCGGCTCACTTTGGGTTACTTTTCCAAGTTTTGTGGCAGCAAAATTATTTTAAATTGTTAGTTATTACTTATTACTCCAATGAAGATTCCTTCACTTTCTAATTTGCAATTATGTATGATTAAATATAATTGATGAATATGTAATGCTAAAATTCTCATAAATTGGTTAAACCATTAGCAAATTTAATTAATGGGTCATTTATTTATATATTTTTTAATATTGGAACACATAACTTTTTCTTTTACAAATTAAAACTATGCTTAAGTTATGAATGACATGTTCTAAATTTTTTTTTTTACATGAACTTGCATTAATAAATAAAGTTCCAACTCGTTTATTTTTAATATTGTAACACATAGGTTTGTAATTGTTTTTAAATTTTATTTTTAGTGGAGTTGCATGTGGCAAATATTGCAGTTATCCATTTGTTTGTACGTCCGTGCACTATACGGAACACTAATTATAAAATGTTTGTATAAAAGCAATGAAATATTGAATTGTTTAAAAATTGTTTTGAATATTGATATTAAGTTTTTCTCCATTTATATGTTTATTATGAAATAGTTGTCATTTGAGAGGTCCGATATATAATTAAGAATAATAAAAATTTAACATAAAAATTATCAATAAATATTGCTTACAAAATCTCTCTCTCTCTCTCTCTCCTTGCTAATACCTGTTAAAATTAAAAAAATTGTATCAAATATATAACCAACAATTAATTGAAAAAAACTGTAATATATATTATTTTGAAGTTAAAAATTTATTAATTTTAATTATGTCATTATTTTATTTTTCTTATTACTTATAATAATATATATTATAAATATATTATTTTTTTGTTCTAATCTATTAATTTATATAAAATTTTTAATGAAATTATGAATCATAATATGAATTTTTAGAAAAACCGGTTTGGTGCAGTTATTATTTTTTTTTAACGAAACGATAAGGTGCAGTCATTGATAAATCAAATGATATTTTTGAACTCCTTGAATATATAATTTTTGGTATATATGGCTCGTTACCAAATAATAGAAGTGATTTTTTTTTTATTAATTTGAGATATCAATTCTATTGTAAAATTATGATACTTATCAAAATAAGATTTTTGCAATTTATTTCTAAATTTATTTTGTACTTATATTTCGTAATGTTCTCACACATAATTAGGTCCACATATGGTTGGATGCCCAACAAAGCAGAAGAACGCATGATTTGTTATTAAGGATAAAAATTGTTTTGCTTTAAAGATAAGTAGTTAAGTTTCATTTGATATTATAGAAAATTGCATTTACAACTTATAAAAAACTGCATCGGTTGCCAAATGAATAAGAAATGATTTTGGTTTGTTACTAATGTTGATAAATAAGATTCTATTGTAACATTGTGATAAATATCATAATAAAATTTCTATAAATAATTTTTAATTTTTATTTTATAATTATACTTGCAATTTTATCATACATATTCAAATAATATTTTTTTTAAAAAAAAAAACTATTTAAATTATACTTTTTTGAAGATATGTTGTATGTTTGGCTTCCAAAAGAATAAGAAATTCTAATAATTGTTAATTAATACGAAGAATCGAATTTTTATTGCAATAATTAGCACAAATTAATTTTCAAAATTTATACCACTTTATTTATATAGAACGTCGTTTTATTAACCGAATTGCACGATTTACAACATGTAGGTATAATTTGATTTTTATTTTTTATTTATAAATATTAAAGTATTTTTTACTATATTTCCTTTAATAGTAAGTCAATCAATTTAGTTACAAAGTTAAAGTTACTGTTTTAGAGTTTTCCATCAGCCTCTTTCAATATACTAGTGTTAAACTCATGCGATGTACGGAGGAATATGGTTCTGAAGTGAATAAGAATTCACCCGGGCTCCTTCAACTCGAACGGCCACCGGACCTGCAAGAACCCAACGCCCGTCAGTTTCACTCCAAATCCCAAGAGTATAATTATGAATGTAGAGAGAGTTAGAGAATGAGATACCTTAGCCCCCTTTTATAGGGGGAGTGTACCTTATGGCCTAAGTTGGGCTTGTCCAATAGCATCATGCCACGTGTCCTGGCCATGTGTAGCCTTATTTCTTCAATACATTCCCTTTTTATCCATTAAACCCGGTCTAGTATAATATCCTATATCATCTAGTCCCCCACTCTGGTCGAGTAAGCATGACTCGATCCAAGAGTGAAATTCCTCTTCGGGCTGTTTCCGTCAACCTGCCACTGAGGATATAATTTGAATAAATCATCGACCACCAAATAGTCACCAAACCTCCAAATGAGCATCGAGACCCCAAATGAACACCGAATGACCACTATGGTAAAAAATCGAAAGACCCGCCGCGGAGGTCGAATACCGAAAGACCTGCCTCTGATGTCGAATATCGAGAGACCCGCCGTTGGGGTCGAACACCAAAAGCTAAACGACCACTGAGGTCGAAAACCGAATGACCCGTCACTGGGGTCGAACACCAAAATCCAAACGACCACTGAGGTCGAAAATCGAGTGACCTGCCACTGGGATCGAATACCGAAAGACTTGCCTCTGAGGTCGAATATCGAGAGACCCGCCGCTGGGGTCGAACACCAAAAGCTGAACGACCACTTAGGTCGAAAACCGAATGACCCACCACTGGGGTCGAACACCAAAAGCTGAACGACCACTTAGGTCGAAAACCGAATGACCCACCACTGGGGTCGAACACCAAAAGCTGAACGACCACTTAAGTCAAAAACCGAGAGACCCACCACTGGGGTCGAACTTTGATTTCTAGAGCGGATTTCTATGCTCCTCATTTTGCAATGTCAACTTTCCTTTGCTATCTCCCGATCTGCTTACTTTGGTGGATTTTCTCGATCTCTTCCCAAAGTCTTGAATTTGAAAATTTGAACTCACGTCTATTGTTTCTCGACCACCATGTTCAAGCTCACTTCATTCAAAGATAAACCTTTCCTACCACCTCTTCCTATCATCGTCCCCTCAGTTCAAAATTTGAAATTCAACCCTGCTATTTATCCTCTCGAAAACCAAATGTCCTGACACCACACCGAAGTCGAAAGCCCAATTCGACAAAACCAAATAAAATCATCAACCTGAATAACCCGACTCTGCTCTGAGTGAACTCCCTCGACCTACCTCGGAGTTTGAAAAATAAATTCGACATAACAAAAATCAAATAAAGAGCATCAACCTACCACCGAGGTCTGCAAATAAACTCACTGAGTTGCTCGAAATGAACTTCCTCGACCTGCCACTGAGGTCGAGAAATAAATTCGACATAACCAATATGAAATACAGATCATCGACCTACCACCGAGGTCTGCAAATACACTCTCTGAGTTGCTCGAAGTGAACTCCCTCGACCCGCCACTGAGGTCGAAAAATAAATTCGACATAACAAAAATCAAATAAAGATCATAAACCTACCACCGGGGTCTGCAAATAAACTCTCTGAGTTGCTCGAAATGAACTTCTTCGACTGCCACTGAGGTCAAAAAATAAATTCGACATAACCAAAATCAAATACAGATCATTGACCTACCACCAAGGTCTGCAAATACACTCCTTGAGTTGCTCGAAGTGAACTTCCTTGACCCGCCACTGAGGTCGAAAAAGAAATTCGACATAACCAAAATCAAATAAAGATCATCGACCTACCACCGAGGTCAAAGACATAAATATGATAAATAAAAACCAAATAGGAACCAAGTAGTAATCATTGATCTGCCTCAGAGGTCTCCAATAGGCTTCATGTCTTCACCGACCCAATACTAGGATCGAGCACTCAGCCCGAAGGCCTTAGTCATGGTGGATTTTTTGTCTTTGAACACATGTCCACCTTCGAATGAGTCGTCGTTACATGCGACCACCCAGCCCGAAAGCCTTAGTCATGGTGAATTTTTTGTTTTCGAACACATGTCCACCCTCGAAGGAGTGGTCGTTACATGCGACCACCCAGCCTGGAGGCCTTAGTCATGGTGGATTTTTTTCTTCGACCACTTGCCCACCCCAAGGGATGTTCCAAAAACATGGCGGTCGTCCAGCCTGGAGGTGTGGACTTTTTCGACCACCTGCCCACCCCAAAGAATGTACCGAAAACAAGCGACCACCCAGCCCAAAGGTCTTAGTCATGGTGGATTTTTTGTCTTCGAACACATGTCCACCCTCGAAGGAGTGGTCGTTATATACGACCACCCAGCCCGGAGGCCTTAGTCATGATGGGTTTTTTTCTTCGACCACTTGCCCACCCTAAGGGATGTTCCAAAAACATGGCGGTCGTCCAGCCTGAAGGCGTGGACTTTTTCGACCACCTGTCCACCCCAAGGAATGTACCGAAAACAAGCGACCACCCATCCCGGAGGTCTTAGTCATGGTGGATTTTTTGTCTTCGAACACATGTCCACCCTCGAAGGAGTGGTCGTTACATGCGACCACCCAGCCCGGAGGCCTTAGTCATGGTGGATTTTTTCTTCGACCACTTACCCACCCCAAGAGATGTTCCAAAAACAAGGTTCAATAACAATTATTTTAGTAAGTTATTAATTAATTTTAAATTTATGTTTTTGCAAAACAATTGAAAAAAAAGGAATTTATTTCAATATCATTGAAAATTTCATTATAAATAGGTTGATGATATGACCGATCACGGTGGTATTCACAAACTAATATTTTAAACCAAAGTCACTGCTTGCGCATCTAGTAGCACAAAATAGAGCTTTTTATTTATTATAAAACAATAGGGCGACTCGTGTGATACTAATAGTCCTTCACTCTTTTTTATATTCATAAGTCATCACATAGAAAATCACAAGTGGTAATTGATGCCACGTGAATTTGAAAAGTATTTGTAGATCAAAAGGAGAGAACATATCACATATAGTTCAAACACAACATATTTTAATAAGATATTAATTTGTTTTTTTTTTTAAAAAAAAATATACAGGTCAACACACTATATTTTGATATTATTAGAAACTTCCTTATACACAACATTTTCGGTCTGAGTCTTAGAAGCTTGATCTCCACACACTAAGATTTTTTAAACCACTACGATTGGTTACACGTGATACGACCACATAAAACTGTTCGTGACTTACAACAGGATTTTTTAAAAACAGGCTGACATGTGTTAGCGACTGATCTGTTGGGATCTATGAGGATCTCGTTCTGTACAAGTCACGAATTCAGTAGCAAACATAAACCTATGCGCAGCAGATCTAAAGGTTTGACGTAGAAAACTTATAGCGGATCTAAAGGTCAGACGGGATGAATTAGATGGGATGACCGAGAGCAGCACGTCAGAATCGCCGGGATCGCGCGGGGCTAGGATCGTCGGCGTCGAACTCGCGGGGCTGCCACGGTGTCCCCGGGCATTGTGCGGTGGCTGGCCTAGGCTGCGGGCTGCGGCATTGTCGCGGGCTGGTCTTGGCGATCACTGCGGCTCATAGGCTGGGCTCGGCTTCGGCACGACGGTGATCCGGCGGTTCGCGGCTCGTCAGCGGCGGTCTGGCGGGTCACGATGGTCGGCTCCGGGGTTGATGAATATATGTATCACATGGTCTCGAATACCACGTGATCTTCTACTGTATTACTCATACAACTCTTCAACACGTACTGGTGGAGCAACGGGAAGAAGATAAGGCTCGAATGAAAATCTAGAGAGAAGAGAGAGAGGCGTGCGTGTGTTTTTATGCACGTAGGATTTTCTGATCTCTTGTTGTCTCTTTCCATGAGCTTAATGATGTATATATAGAGTTACAGTAGAGATCTTTAGGAGAACAGGATTAGGGCTTATTAAGCATTAGGTCTAACTGTGAGCCTAGCCACTCTTCCAATACTTAAATAATATTACGGTCCACGAACGTAATATTAATGCACTTCTTTTTCCTATCTCAAATTATATTTGAGACTCCAATTATAATTACTCGAATTAACTCCCTATGTTTAAGATATAATGTTTATTAATTAATTTGATTACTGATAATTAAGTATTAATTAATATATTATATTACCAAAGCTAGCACCGTTCATTACATTATTATTATTTTCAAAATCAAGGCCAATCCAATTATATGAGGTAGACACTAATAATGGACTCTACTTGATTCTTTTTCCATTCCTTTAGCAGATGTTGTCCATCGCAGGACCACACTTTTCCTTTGAGTACCTTCCATTTGTCTTCTTCAGTTTGCAAAAGAAACTGAAATAGATTAGGCTCTAGCACCCTTATGGAGAATGGCTTGCTAGTTCTCCAAATTAAGCTCATGTGGTCTATAAGCCTCCCAGATTAACTTTTTTTCCCCCCGATTATCCGATTAGACTCCCCTCGCATTCTTGAAGTCCAGGTTCAATATCCGTTTCTGACAGAATTATTCCAAATTTTTCTTTATCGGAAAGCTCGAACTTGCTCAGCTTGTCAGTTAAGTCCTGCTCCATGGCTACGCAATCAGAACTCAACTAAGGCTTAGGAATCAAAGAAGAACATGAACAATAACCCAGGATTTGAAACAACAAAACCTTAAAAACATAGAAAAGAGGAAAAAAACTTAGAGAGAGAAGAGGGGATCACAATAAATGGGAAGAAAACCTAGAGAGGGAAAAAGGGTAAGAAAACCCTAAGGAAGAAGAAGAAGAAGGCTAAACGACGAAGAAAAGTAGATCGATACTGAATCCTAACCAAAGGAACGGGACCAAACTCTAGATAGAGAGATAAATTTCCAAAGAGGAAAACTACGTCAGGCCCCTTTTGTTTTTTCGATTTAGATTATACACGTGTTTCAAATTGACAAAATGCAAACTAATTTAAGGGATGCCCTAAATCTATATATATATATAATTACTAGCTAATAGCATTTAAGAAAACCTATTTAATAAAACTTCTAAAATTTTTCCTCCATTTTCAGTTACAAAATTTATCATTAATGTTTTTTACTTCTCACATTAATACATCCTAGTGAGTGTAATCATGTATTTTTCTATTATCTTATATAATAATTATTGCTAATACCAACTAATAATAATTCACAATAAATATAAATTGCATAATTATAAACAATTGTTTCAATTTAATTATTTTAACATCAATATCATCTTTTTCTTTTGTATCTCATGAAAAAATTTCTTTAAAAACAATTAGTAAATTGTTTTAATAGCATAGTCAAACAACTTTAGAATCTTATAAACAATTGTTTTTGTAATAATAATAATAATAATAATAATAATAATAATAATATCAAACTGCTATTATCTAATGATAATAAACAATTGTTCATAATAATAAACAATCATTAATTTATTTTTTCTAATGATTAAATTTTAAAAATGTAATATGTTCATTATCTAAAATTTTAAAATTAAATACTTAAATATTACTTATAATATTTTATGTACATCTGTGCATGTGCACATGATATTTACTAGTGATTAGTGGTAAGTCAGATTTAATTGCTTTGATTTAGATTATACACGTGTTTCATATTGACAAAATGCAAACTAATTTAAGGGATGCCGTAAATGATTAGTGGTAAGTCAGATTTAATTGCAAAATGAGATTTGTCGTGTTTTAGATTATTCCAAAGTAAATCTATACGAATATGATTCAAATTGACAAAATGCAAACTATTTAATGGGTGCCCTCATATTTAATTGCAAATAGAGATTTGTCGTATTCCGAATGAGAAAATCGTACAACAGAGAGAAATAGTTATAAACTTAAAATAATTAATATCAAACCTACTTGGTGAAAAAATATTGCCTTTTTGCTTTCCCGTAGCACTTGGAGTGCTGTTGCGTGTTGCCAGCAGGAAACCAAAATCACATTTTTTCAATAAAATCAAATTATAGAAATATAATATTCAACTTGGCATTTTTTTACTCCCTTTAAAAAAAATAGAAAATCACACTAGATTTAGGACTCCGCCTATAAATAACCTGGAGCCAACTGCATCTCCTTCGCACATCAGACGCAAGAGCGAGCGAAGAGAGATATAGAGAGAGAAACAGAGCGGGCGAAGAGAGAGAGAGAGAGAGCTGACAATGGGCGGTTGGGCAATAGCGGTGCACGGCGGCGCTGGTGTGGATCCGAACCTCCCCACAGAGCGTCAGGAAGAAGCCAAGCAACTCCTCACTCGCTGCCTCAACATCGGCATCTCCGCCCTTCAATCCTCCCTCTCTGCCATTGACGTCGTCGAGCTCGTCGTATGATTTCACTCCACCATTTTTTTCTTCGCTCATTCAATTCTCCATTATAATTTCTTTCCGGTCTAGAACGCGTATCATTCTCCAAAAGCGAGAGAAATCCCCTTTTCGCTTCCAAACTAAACCTCGATTTTTTTTTTTCTCCTGCATTGCGTAATTTTGGCAATTTTTTTTTTTTTAATTTCAGTCGAAGCATTTCTAGCGTTCATTAAATTTGTTTCCCTCTGTGTGAAAAAGGTACGCGAATTGGAAACCGATCCCCTGTTCAATTCGGGACGCGGATCTGCACTGACCGAGAAAGGAACGGTGGAGATGGAGGCGAGCATCATGGATGGCTGCGGCCGGCGTTGCGGCGCCGTTTCCGGCATCACCACCGTGAAAAACCCTATCTCCCTCGCCCGTCTCGTCATGGACAAATCCCCTCATTCCTACCTAGCTTTCTCTGGCGCCGAAGAATTTGCGAAAAAACAGGTCCCTCTCTCTCACACACACCGCTCAACAGTTAATTTCTTTTCAATTAGAATATAAAATATT
>BKCP01005849.1:443637-469929 GCA_008636005.1 Striga asiatica | reverse complement strand
CACAAGTGAAGAATAATATGTTATTTTGACAAAAATCATTCAACGTATACTTCTATGTTGTGAACTCTTTGAGGCGATCAAATTGGACTTTTGTTTCGTGGGGCGGCCCATTCAAAAGTTGGACTCAATAGATTCCAATTTTAATGCCTCTTATTACTAATGAGACTCTCCAAGATTCATGTGGCTGCACCTGACTAATTGATTAATTAATTAATTAAAAGCACATTCCTTGTCGAATTTCCAAGAAGTGACCTAATGATCACACCATTTTTGATTTTGCATGCAAGTGTTTGCATTATATGCACTCTATAAATAGAAGGGCTTAATGATATCAGATATATCCATCTCCAATCTCTCAAACAACCTAAAAAATCTTCTTGCTAAACAATTGAGAAATATTTGTATTATTCTACATTGAGAGCTCCTATACAAATAGTAATGGGCAAAGGTCTAAAATCCCGTTCTTTCCTCGTGTTTGTTCTTCTTCTTCTTTTCTCTGTTCTCTTTGTCACCATAGATGCTCGTCCTATTAGAACTTTAGTAGATCAAGAAAACATGATAAATAATGAAATTACGAAGGTTTTGGATATTCTCCATTTGGAGGCTGTAAAAAATGGAGGACCTAGTCATGGTGGAGACGGACATGCTTCAACAAGTGCTATAACTCTAGAGGGAATCAATAAGCAATCGGGCCCAAGCCCGGGAGACGGACATTAATTATATTTATTTAACAGATTTTGAAATGATTTCATAAGTATAAATAAAAAAACAATCATAATGTATACCATGCACTACTATTTTGTAGTTATTCGTTGATTCTTAGTATTTTATTATACATGTTATGAAAGGTGAGAATAATATATACTGAAACGTAGGTATTTTGTAACGAGTGCGCTCAACTTGTAGTACGAACTAAAACAAAAATTATAAAATGCGGAAGCAATAAATCGAAGATTTAAAAACTCTTCAGGGAAGCGTCCCACTTCCCCTCAGAGCTCTTTCATTGATAAACCGTTTGTGCACACTTGTATAGTTTGGACTTACACGACTCGAACTCCCTTCTAGCCTAGCCACAACTACACACGATTCTATCAACTACTTCTCCGACCACGTCCCGTGGATTTTACCTCTCGAATCCCTCGAGCTAAAGACAGTACTTAATCCCTAAGCACTGATCACACAAGTGTTTGAATGAAAAACAAAGAAAAGAAAACAAAACAGACTTCAGTTCTTCGATGACGTAAGAACACCGAAAACTGACCAACGAAAATAAAACACAAAAAGCTTGCAGCTCGAATATGGAATAGAATATAATGCTCTCAGCTCTCCAAAATTCGTTCTTCAAGCAGGTATATATACAATCCCTAGGATGTGGAGTGTTCTCCAAGTATAGGACTCCTTTTTTATTTCCTTCCAAGTTTATCTAATTTCCTTCCATGTAAATCATAAGAGATATGGTAGGTGTAGATCTCTATCTTCTCTTTCCAAAGATCTTTCCTTCTTATATGATTTCCTACAAAATATATCCATAATAAGATCATGTAAATCGAATATATAAATATAAATATAAATATATTCGAATTTATAAATATAAATATAAATAAAAGAACTTCCCTTTTTATTTATCATGCTTGCAAGAATATATCTTCACTTATATTAATTTTTGAACTTCATTGCCAAAAATATAACTCTTTCAATCTCCCCCTTTGGCATCTAGTTCGAAAATCATATAATGAAGATAACCTGAAACACAGTTAGAACAACAAGCACGAATATGCAGAATAATATCATAAGGAACAAATCACTGCAGTAAGAATATCGCAAATAGTGACTGAGTAAGAACACAGTCCATGAAGTACATGCAGTCACAACTCATTAGATGCACATAGCATAATACAATCAGAGCAAACATCCTACCAATCACAGCAAGTACTAACAGTAGCCACACAAAAGAAAAGTCTCTCAGCATCATCCTTGACCATCTTTGCCTCTATCTCCCCCTTTTTCGAACTACGGGATGCCGAAGGGCCTGTACTCGTGTTCTTTTTCCACCATCCTCCATGTGAAGAAACGACGATGGTAATTCCTATCAAAGCAACTAAGAGAACTATAATCAGAGCAATCAAAACACATCAAGCTATCAGAACCTAATTTATCTTCCCCTGTCAGAATAGTCAAAATAATCAAGCAGCAAGACATAGACGTTCTTACATCTTGCAGAAACATGTCAAAAAACAGCACCCAATATAATCAGAAGCAAACAACTAGAACATTATCCCCAACATCTTCAGAAACATCCAATTTCTCCCCCTTTTTAGACTGAAATGCCAAAGGCAAATCTCCCCCTGAGTAAGAACATCGAATGAGAGAGAGAAAGAAAAATATAACCGAAGACGAAAGTCGTTGCTTGAACTGATCTCTAATCGTTGAAGACTGTCCATCTCTTCTCTAGTCTTTTGCCATCAGCCAAAGTGTTTCAGAAGCACATTAGAAAATGATGCAGGAACACAAATGGTTAAAAGAAAAATTCAAAGAGAGAAAAATAAAAATGGGGTTCTCAGGTTCTGAAAATGAAGATATATAGTGAGGACGTGATGGGTGAGGTTCAAAAAAAAAATATCAAGGGAAAGGTTGAATACCATGCAGCAAGAACATCCCCATCAAAACTGAACACACAAACCCATTAACACACTAACACACGTGTCCAACTAATTCAAAATTAGGAAGAATAAGACTTTATCATCCAAAAATAAATCCCCTCACAATTTTTTAATGTCCAAGTAATTCACTCAAGAAGGAAATCACATGCATTATGCCTAAGGATGAAAAAATAAAAATAAAACCGCATGCAAGACACTAAAATCAATAAAATCCTTTCTTAATCTACTTAGGCAGGATTGATGCATAATTAATCCAAAATCAACATTGTGCTACAAACACACCAAGGAACAAAACAGAGGCGGTATTATTATATATATGTATATGTAGCGCAAGTCATATCTCTCCAGAATTCCAACACCAAAACAACATAAGCTTTATTATTCACTAGGCTTTTCACTTAGTAACAATCACTGCAATAGTGAAAGTCAACCCCATTACTTTGCCCAATGATTTTAAGCAACAACATTAATTTACATCGAGGCTTTTCACTTAGTAACAATCACTGCAATAGTGAAAGTCAACCCCACTACTTTGCCCCAATGCTCGGTGTAAGAACTCGTTTTTTTTTTTTGTTTTTTTTTTAAATCATTATGCACTACGTTTTTTATGAAGATGACCACCTTATAACTCCAAGTAAAAACACCACACAATGAAGTGCAGTGGTTGTCAATAGCTACCACCCTTCACAACATTTTCTGTCCATGACGCTCTTTTCACAGTCGATCCCAAAGGAAACGAACCATGTGCTAGCTATCGCTCTAGATCATTGTGTGAAGGCAGCTCTTTTTGACAGAAATATATTTGTTCCAAGGTATGCAAGAACACGCCATCAATTAAAGACAATCAACATCTCACCCGCTTTCAGAAGAGTCAGAACTTCATTTATGACTTAGTGGTGAAATATATGCAAAAATGCAAGGCATGCCTAATGCAAATAATACCCTATATGCATACACGCAATGCAAATATAATATATATACTAATATACAATACAATATAATATAATGGCATGCAAGCAATCAGAGAATGCATATCCCTAAGGATTTCCTTAGAGAGATAAATCTTTGAGCATCAAGGTTATGTGCTGGAACATATTTATGAACAATTAATCCATCATCAACCAAATTTCTAGTAAAGTGGCATAGCATGCTAGTACGATTAAGAGAATGTTGAACAGAATATTTGGAAACATTAGCCGCATAAGTAAGGTCAAAGAAAAGGTCAATGGCTTGTACCTCAGTTCCAAATTTAAGAAAAATGTGCTTCATCCACACCTTTTCTGAACAACAAGTTTCAGCCACAAAATTCTGATCGGTGTAAGAACATCCGTCAGACGTACTCCATTGAACAGCAACATTCTCATCCCTATCAGCATCACAATCTCTAATAATACCAGAACTCGTATCACATGAGTCAAAAGTCATATAATCAATCAAATAGCAATTATCATGCGATCTAGACCCTGTAAGAACACAATTATTATTCCTATCTGAAACCAAACATTCATTCAAGGTGAAACTCACAGAAAAGTCTTGATCACATAATTGACTCACACTCAGCAAATTCGCTTTCAAATTTTCAACAAGAAGAACATTTTGAAGTTTGGGCAATCCAGGAACATTCAAACATCCTATACCGAGAACTCTATTCATAACACCATCACCAAAGGTCACAAAACTAGAAGGAACAGGCAAAATATTAATCAAGTTAGATTTTAGACCTGTCATATGACGAGAACAACCACTGTCAAAATACCAATCAGAATTAGAGGTGGATTTCAATGCAAGTATAGAAGATAAGCAAACGTTCTTACTGCCTTTAGGAACCCAAATCTTTTTCTGTTCATGATTAACCACATCAACCTTTAGTTTAGGTGCTTTCAAGGGTACACCATATGGACTCCATTCATCAATTCGACCAGTATAAATATCATTATGCATCCTATAACACTTAGGGCGAATATGACCACGGATACCACAATAGTGACAAACAGGCACAAAGTTCTTACCAGAATTCTTACGCTGAGTTTTAGTAGAGTTAGGCTTACCATTCTTACCATCAATGCTGTAACCTTCTTTGACAAAGGTCAGGTCTGACTTACTCAGAGATGTGCTAGGTTCGCCTACTTTACCTTTCAGTTTTTGATCATGAGCGTTCTTACTCTGGTCTGAAGTACCTATTTGTTGACTCATCCTTTGAACTTCAGCAAATGAGGACTTGGGCTTGTTGATCATCTTGACAATCTCCTCACTCTTGCTGAGTTTCTCCTCCATTGTAGAACAATAACTCTTGAGCGTTACATGTTCTTCCATCACTCGACCGAGTTCTCTTTTGAGTGCAACAATCTCGGATTCCCTTTCATCTATAGTTTTCTGCAAGACAAACATTTCATTACGTAGAGACTCAATGATAAAAACCTTTTCATCACATACCTGCTTGGACAACTTCTGTTCATGTTCTAACATCGTGATTTTGGCAACAAATTCGTCCAGCTTATGTTCCTCCTTGCTGGTATGAACATCAGATCTGGTCAGCTTATCATTCAGTTCGCCATTCATCATGCGAGTTTTCTGAAGTTCATCCTTCAAGTAGGTGATCTCCTTCTCATGCTCTGCAGAACGATGTTGGAACACCTCGACTTGAGCTTGTAGCTTTTTCACCATTTTTCCAGCTTTGATGCTCGTCTCTAATGCAAGCTTATGGGTAGCCAAATCTACTTCAACAGAACCATCTCCAGAATCATCAGAATCACTATGAGAATTATACGTGTAAGAACACATACCTGAATCGGCATCACAAGGCTTATGAGAGGCTGTATAACACGTGAAGTTATTGAGAGAAGTGACGGCAAATTTGTTCGTGTGTTGCTGGTCATCATCGTCTTCATCATCATCCCACGTGGCTCGATAGGTTTTGTTCTTCCTCGTGAAATTCGGACAGTCTTTCTGGAAGTGTCCAAATCCCTTGCATTCACGGCATTGGTTCTTCTCTACATCTTGATTCTGAGTCTTCTGAGAATGTGAGTTGGAACGTCGTTCACCAGACTGCTGATTGATGTTCTTACTGAAGTCAGTAGGCTTCTTCCCTTGGAACTCCTTTTTCTTCTTTAACTGAGAGAAGTGGCGTGTAAGAACATCCAAAGCCTTAGCAATACTTTCAGCATCAAGAGACTCATCATCAGAATCCTCTTCGTCTTCAGCCTGTGTTGGAACATTGGCTTTCAGGGCTAAGCCTTTGCTTATTCCCATCTTATCATAACCACGATTGATTTCAAAAGTTCGAAGTTCTCCAAGTAAGTCATCGAGACCAAGAGGCTCGACTCGCTGAAAGCTCTCAAGTGCGGTGATCTTTTCACGGAATCGTTTGGCAAGGGTCCTCATGATCTTTTGCACTTGCCTCGCCTCAGAAATTTCCTCACCAAGCATGGCACTTTGGTTAACAAGATCACAAAAACGTGCATAGTACCTATCAATATTTTCATCATCCTTCATGCGAATAGTGTCGAACTCCGTGGAAATCATTTGGAGCTTGGAAGACTTCACGGCGTTGGTACCCTCAAATTGCCTCTCAAGAATCTTCCATGCGTCGCGAGCTGTTGTGCACTGGATGATCATCTTATGGCGAGTTGGATCCACAGCAGACATGATAGCATATAATGCACGAAAGTTTGCTTCTTCTGCTTGTCTTTCAACATCAGTCCAAAGATCCCTTGGTTTCTCGACTAGAACATGAGCAGCCGAGGTTGATGACTTTGATTCCGAGGGAGCTTTCGGCATGAGTGGTGTGGTCCAGCCTGACTCAATGACTTGCCAGGTTCCTTTACCCAAAGAGCGAATAAATATCACCATCATGGATTTCCAGTATCCATAGTTAGAACCGTCGAGGTACGGAGGGCGCGAAACGGACATGCCGTCGTGAATCATGGTGACCAATCACAGTCCCAAAGATCTTTATCCCGTATGTAGAACAGGAACACTGCTCTGATACCAATTGAAACGTAGGTATTTTGTAACGAGTGCGCTCAACTTGTAGTACGAACTAAAACAAAAATTATAAAATGCGGAAGCAATAAATCGAAGATTTAAAAACTCTTCAGGGAAGCGTCCCACTTCCCCTCAGAGCTCTTTCATTGATAAACCGTTTGTGCACACTTGTATAGTTTGGACTTACACGACTCGAACTCCCTTCTAGCCTAGCCACAACTACACACGATTCTATCAACTACTTCTCCGACCACGTCCCGTGGATTTTACCTCTCGAATCCCTCGAGCTAAATACAGTACTTAATCCCTAAGCACTGATCACACAAGTGTTTGAATGAAAAACAAAGAAAAGAAAACGAAACAGACTTCAGTTCTTCGATGACGTAAGAACACCGAAAACTGACTAACGAAAATAAAATACAAAAAACTTGCAGCTCGAATATGGAATAGAATATGATGCTCTCAGCTCTCCAAAATTCGTTCTTCAAGCAGGTATATATACAATCCCTAGGATGTGGAGTGTTCTCCAAGTATAGGACTCCTTTTGTTTTTGATTTCCTTCCAAGTTTATCCAAAGAGATATGGTAGGTGTAGATCTCTATCTTCTCTTTCCTTCTTATATGATTTCCTACAAAATATATCCATAATAAGATCATGTAAATCTAATATATATGTATGTAAATCAAATATATAAATATAAATATAAATATATTCGAATATATAAATATAAATTAAATAAAAGAACTTCCATTTTTATTTCTCATGCTTGCAAGAATATATCTTCACTTATATTAATTTTTGAACTTCATTGCCAAAAATATAACTCTTTCATATACAATATTGATTCTTTGAGGATTTAATTTGGTTTATCAATGTAAATCCAAATAGTTTCTTGTTCTTCTTCGAATTGTGCTGAGCCTTTGTAAACCTTGTACGCGTAAATGGTACGCACACTCACGGTATCACACATATGCCATGCTTATTTTGAATTTTGAGTAAAATGCAAAATTTCAATTTTGATCCTTTAAGTTTGACTATTGTTCGTAATTGATACGTTAATTTGTCCCGTATAAAAGCTATACGGAATTTCTCACTTTTGCTACACTAATACCAGTCGGGATTAGCAGCAAACATGATGTGATGAAACTCGAGAATTATATACGTGGAATGTTACATGACAAGTAGCAGTGACGATTTTGGTCCTCTAACTTGACTTTTTTTTTTTCGGCTCATTAAATTGTCTCGACTTCAATTTTATTGCAACTTTTATTAATTTTGATCAACTTTGTACAATAAAACTGTATGTTTTTTATGATTTTCTTCACCACGAACTAATTTTTATTATAATTTTGAAGTATAATGATGAAATTTATTTTTTGTTCCCGTAAAATATTTTTTAGCATCATTTACTTTTGCCATTAAATAGTAATTTGTATGATGATTTTGTGTATGCGGATCAATAATTTGTCTTAAAATATACAATTCTCGTTGAAACTATTTTTTTTGGAAATTTAACCTATATGACATACAGATGAAATTCACTATATATATATATTTTTTTTATATTTTTGGAAAAATACAATTTCAATTGAGAAGGATCCAGCGCAAGGCCCAATGTGGAGACCCAAGCCCATTGGCTCCCACACAAGTCATAGTATGACGAGGTAAAATTTATTGCACTAAACTACCAACTCTGGCAAAGTCTCTATATAAAAAAAATTAAATTACAATTTTAGTCCTGTATGTTTCAATACCTTAACTTTTTCATTCTATTCGAATTGTGTTTTTTATTTTTCTCTCGTATGTTTGCAAAAATGTTACAAAAAGGTCATTTTCATACATAAGGGACGAAATTAGAACCTTTTTTTGCAAAACATAAAGGATATTTTTGTTGTGAAAATGACCTTTTTGTCACTTTTTGTGCAAACATATGAGACGAAAATAAAAGGACTCAATTCGAAGAGGACGAAAAAGTTAAGGTAGTGAAACATACAGGATTAAAATTACATTTTACTCTGTAAAATATATAATTTTGTGATAGAAATTAATCTTGTCATAAATATTAGTGACAAAAATAAGATTCCTTACTATTATTTATAAATTGTGATAAAATATCACTTACCATCGAAAGATTTATCATAAAAAATATAATTTTCTGACAAGAATAAATGCCACAAAATAGTATTATTCAGTGAAAAAAATAAAACTCGTCATATAACATACCAAATTGAGACAATTTAATTCGTGGCACACAAAATTATCATAAAAAATAACATTTAATGACAAAGAAAAATGTTGTAATTTTTTGGCGACAAAAATAAAAGCGATTATTGTTACTTAAAAAATAAAATAAAATATACTTTTTAGCAAAAAAATGGCGGATAGTCCTGAATTATGCACCTTTCAATATGGATATGCGATTCGTGAATATGCGAATACATATTATAGATTTGGATGTAGTCGTAAACTATGCGAAAAAAGTTAGCAAAATCATAAAATAGCAACATTCGATTTGGATAAGAGATATCTAAATATGCGATACTTTCACGCATATGTTAAATAATGCGGTGGATTAAGATTGCGATGACAAAATATGCGAAAGTAATTCACACATTTATTAATTATGAGTCTGATTTGGACATGCGAGTCATAAATTATGCGAACACATTTCGTATAATAAAAAATATGCGGCGATCAATTTGGATATGCAGTAACTATATATGTGAAACAATTTTTGCATAATTTTGACTTGGATAAAAATAAATTATGCGATTCGTGAATATGCGAATAAATTATATATAATCGTTAATTATACGATGCAATACATTTGGATATCAGTTCTTTGGTGAGTGCTGATTGTTGTGTATCAATCTGTTTTCACAAAGCAAAAATTTACTTGCTACAAGAAAATAAAGATTCGTTTTGAATATTACTGTCAACACTTGGTGTGGGTGTGTGTATATGCAATGGCAGGCTTAAACCAGTTATCAAAAGAATTCGGACTCTTTGCCAAAGTGGGCTCAATATTAGGCCTGGAACTTACAAGGCCCAATGTTTTTACACTAAAGGTCTAAATTTTCGTTCGTTCAATCGAAATTCTCAATTTTAGGTTATTTTAAATTGGGGTGGGTCTTAGGCATCTTAGGGAGAACTTTGCTAGAGGTAATTTTTATGATTTTAGAGAATGTCTAGTATTAAAAAAAAAATATGCCCACTAATAATCACGTGCTTGGGTAGAATATTCACAACTTAATCAGCTAGTAGATGTCTTTTACCATCTTGAAAGTTATTGGACAAAATTGTCATTTGCGCCAACTTATAGTGAATATTTTGTAAATTTTCCAATTTTTTTTTTATTTTATCACTAATTAGTATTCTTTTTCTCTTTTTCTAGTGGAGGATGTAGATTTCATCCAAGAAAACTTTATTTCCTTTTTAACCATGCCATACAAAGTGATGACAAAGACGAAAGTGAATATGCTTGGACATGATTGTCATAGCACAATTTTATAGCATAGTATAGCTTAGTATTATTGTTGATGATTATTCCTTTGTTCACTTTCACTTCAACTTCCCACCGAAAAAAGAAAATCGGCCGATATTTCTTGTCCTGTCAATGCTTTTTTCCATCTAAAGGCTGAAAGCAAAACATTAGCCTATGCATGTGATGAAAAATCATTAACTAATTCCAAAATTTACATAAATTAATGTTGTAGCTCTGTAGCTAGCTTAAATGTTCTGAATCTCCCATATCATCATCGTGCTGATTTTTGGTAATGGAAGTAGCATTATTACATAAAGTTTTGAAGTGGAAAAAGATAAAAGAAAATAGAAAATCATTGCTGCATTTTTCAACTATTTCTTGTTTTTTATTTTGAAATACAAGACCCATGTCAACATAAGTTGATTAAAATTCAATCTAATGCAGAGTAATAAAAATGAATGCAATTAACAAAAATGATATAATTGCTCATAATACGTTGCATGAGTGATGAAGCACAAAAGGATATACACATGTAATTCTGAAAAAGCAAAAACATCTTTATGGAACAGCTAAGTTCAATCATCACATAAAAATTAAAGCCTCCTTATTCCCTATAAAGCTGTTTTTTTTTTTTCCTTCTTTTATTTTTTCTTTCTTCCTCTTGGTGTTTGTCAGTGGGGTATATATATCTATCTGCCCTTCTAAACTTCCACTTTGTATACATTTTTTGTTTAATTTATTTTATTCACAATAGGGATGTTGTACAAATGTGGATTTTGTTCTGGAATCCAGATATGCATTCTATATACTCTGCCAAAGTAACTTACACTTCCAACAATCAATTGTAGGGCCTAAAGTGTAAATGTGATTGTCAGCACCAATGACCATAAATCCTTGCCTTCTTTATCCTCAATCAACCTTTCCATTTGTTTTTGTGATTTATCTCATTTAATGTTCCAATATATATGACCACGTTTGGGTTAAAAACTTATAAAACTTTATATTTTATTGTTAAAACACCTGTCTGCCCCACAACTGCAACCGTGGCCATCCAACGTGTGCATAGAGACAAGGAGAGAGCAGCACCTGCAGCATGCCTTTCATCCCTGACAGAATGTAGCAGCTTTGCCAGCAACAACCCATAACGGCTATCTCGAATGACAACCATTCTGATCATGCACGTGTATGCTCTGGATTGTCCAAGTGTGGAGTAGAGGATAGTCATGGATGCAGCCGCCACTCTCCTTAGGTTGTTAGCATATTTTTTTATATATTCTTGATCTTTGTAACCCAAGTACTATGACATTTATGAATCTGAAAACCCAAGCTCTATCATCATTGTTTCACCTTCATCATGAATGTGGATGTTTTGCCCGATTTTTATCATGGTATCAGAGCATGGTTAAGGTCATGTCTCTGATATCCTCTTTCTCTATTTTTTTGTTCTCTTTCAGATCTAAATAACCATGGATGATTCTGACAAATCCTTTGTTACATGAGCTCATAACAGCTCTTCATCCTTTCCGTTTGTTTATCCTCAAAGCCAATTGATCTCTACTAAACTTGATCAAGATAACTACCTCATATGGAGGCAACAAATCCTCACTACTACCAAAGGCTACGGGTTAGAACCTTTCATCAAGCAAGGCGCAGCTGCTCCACCAAAGTATCTGGAAGGAGAAATCACCATTAATCCATATTTCATTATGCGGGAAAGACAAGACTCCTTGCTAGCCTCATGGATGCTTTGTTCACTATAAGAGGGAAACCTTGTACTCATGGTTGGTCTAAGCAGCTCAAAAGAGATCTGGAATGCCCTTGAAAAGAACTTTGCTAGCCTATCTAAAGCAAAGATTACGCAGCACAAGATGCAGTTTGAAAACATGAAAAAGGGAAACCTCTCTATGAATGAGCGAGTACTTGATGAAGATAAAGTCCATATTTGATATGCTAGCCTCAATAAATGAGTTTGTCTCTGAAAGTAACAAGATCATGAAGATCCTTGGAGGTCTAGGTTAGAATATGATTTAGTGGTTGTTACAGTCACTTCAAGGCCTGAGTGCTTCTCCATGGTGGATCTTCAAGCCTTGTTGTTAAGCTATAAAAATAGGCTTCAATCCTACAACACCATAAACATGAGCACTAATGGCTCTCAGCGTACCGACCAATCAAAATCAGAGGAGAAATTACAACCAGACAGACAACAAGAATAGGTTAGGATATACAAATTCTAGAGGAAGAATAACAAGGGAGAATATTAGAGAAATAAGTGGCCGCAATGGACAAGGAATTAGCTGTCAAATTTGCCAAAAACCTGGTCATGGAGCCAACAAATGCTGATAGGCTTGATTCCAACTACATGCCTCAGAACAATCAGAATCCCTAAGGAAACAAAACACCTAATTATGCTGCTTATGAAGTCGGCCAAGAAAGCTCACTATGGTTCCCTGATTCTGGTGAAAACAACCACATCACCAATGACTTTGGAAACTTCAGCTCTGCAAGTGAATATTCGAACAACACAACCTGCAATTAGGTAATGGAGCAGGTATAAATATCTTGCATAATGGTAACTCATTTATGAAATCACTCATTCATTCAAGAGTCTGTGTCTTAAATGACCTTCTTCATGTTCCAAAGATCACCAATAATCTCTTGATTGTGTCCCAGTTTTCCTTAGATAACAAAGTAATTTTTAAATTTAACCCTGATTCTTGTTTTGTTAAGGATCAAGTCACTCAGAAGATCCTCCTCAAAGGGGAGATTAGTGATGGTCTTTATCAGTTCAAGCTCAGCAATTACAATTCTCAAAACCTAGTCACTCGTGATGATTCAACCTCACTTAAGGAATCTGGTGTAGTTAGTTTTAGTTTTAATAAGGCATGTGAGTTAGATTTGTGGCATCAAAGATTGAAACATGTTAGTCATGATGTATTAAGAAAGGCCCTTGAACATTGTAATGTTCCTTTTGTTCTTAATGAAAATTCTCAATTATTCAGTTCTTATTTGATGGGAAAAAGTCATAGATTACCTTACATGTTTTCCACTTCTGAAACTTCTGAACCATTGGAACTTGTTCATAGTCTGCACCTATAAAATCAGAAATGGCTACTCATATTACTTGAGTCTCATTAAACATCACACCAGATTCACTTGAATATACATACTTAAACTAAATTCAGGCACCTACCAAGCATTAATACACTTCAAGACCTTAGTTTGAAATTGTCTAAAACTAAAGGTAAAAGCTGTTCAAAATCACCGGAGAGGTGAGTATAAAAGCCTATCCAAAAACCTTGAAGATCATGGAGTACACCATAGAGTCTCATGCCCATATACCTCTCAGCAAAATGGTCTTGCTGAGTGGAGACATAAGCACATACTGGAGTTAGGGCTTTCTATGTTTGCTCATTCTTAAATGCTAATCAATTTTTGGGATGATGCATTTACCACTGCTGTTTACACCATAAATCAGGTCCCATCTAATATCCTTAACTATATAACTCCTCTTGAAAGACTTTTCAGTCACAAACCCAACTATAAAAACTTCAGAGTCTTTAGGTGTCTATGTTATCATTGCCTCAAACCCTACAACAAGCACAAACTAGAGTATTGATCTATACTTGGAGTGTTCTTGGGATATAGTAATGCTCACAAGGGACACAAGTTTATTTTTCCTGAGGGAAAATTTATAGTGACTAGATGTTCAATTTGATGAAACTGCATTTTCTTATGCTCAAAAGGTAAGGTCTGCACATGATAAAAACTCTTCTGGTTTTTTGTGATCTCACCTCTGATAACACCTCCTTAGTTCACTTAGATTCCTCTAAGAACAAGCAAGAAACAACTCATTTTGAACACCAATCTCCTCCCAGACAAAACACTTCACCTCAAAACACACCAAACTCATTTCACTCCAATCATGATACAATTCTTTTAGAGGTTGAGTTACCTATTATACAAGGCATTTCATATGTTTCTCGTCCTAACCATACATAGCAGGAACCTAATATTTCAAACGAAGCAGCTCAGAGGAATCAAAGCATTCCACAACCATCAAATATACATCTTAGGGTAAAAAAAGGAAAGCTAGCATTCATAAACCCAAGGTATATATGAATGACTCTCAAGAGGAGCTTGAGCCAGTTCATTGTCATTAAGCTGTCAACCACAAATATCAGAGACAAGTTATGACTGAAGAGTATGAGGCCTTGGTGAAGAACAAAACATGGAGTCTTGTTGAGCTGCCTGAAGGGAAGAACCTTGTTGCTTGTAAATGGGTGTATAAATTGAAGAAACATACTGATGGATCAATCTCTAGGCATAAATCCAGACTTGTCGCACAAGGATATTCTCAATATGCCAGCCTAGATTACAAAGAGACTTTCAGTCCAGTGGTGAAAGCAACAACCATCAGAGTAATCCTATCTCTTTCTGTGTCTTGATCTTGGAAAATAAGGTAACTGGATATTAGTAATGCCTTTTTGCATGGAGAGTTAGAAGAGGAGATCTACATGAGACAACCTCAAGGCTATGAGGTGACACGCCAAGAAAACATAGTTTGCAAATTGTCAAAAGCACTGTATGGATTAAAACAAGCTTCAAAGGCCTAGTTTTGTAATGTGCAGAATGAGCTGATCAAGCTTTGTTTTATGACATCAAAAGCAGACAATTCCCTGTTTTACATGTGGAAGAATCAGGATACTATCTTTTTCTTATCTATGTTGATGATATCCTAATTACAGGGAATAATCAAGAGTTTATTTCATATGTAATTAAACAACTTCAACAATGCTTCTCTTTGAAAGACCTTGGTAGTTTGCACCATTTTCTTCGCATAGAGGTAACATAAGTAATGATGGATTGTTTCTCATTCAAGGTAGCTACATTTGGCAATTTCTGGATAGAGCATGAATGAAAAAGAGTAAAGGATCACCAACTCCTATGGTAACTGGAACCAAACATTCAAGAACATAAGGTGACCCTTCGGAAGATGCTAAGTTTTACAGAAGTCTAATAGGAGCCTTACAGTATGAAACAATCACTAGATGAGAGCTAACATTCATTGTAAATAGAGTATCACAATTCATGGAAAATCCTCTTCACACTCATCTAAAGGCAGTAAATAAAATCCTCAAATATCTTGCAGGCACATCCAATCATGGATTGCACATTAAGAGATCAGAACGACTTACATAGAATATCTGTGACATATTTCCGTGTTTACTTAGAAGACAACTTGATTTCATGGGCCTCAAAGAAGCAAGAATGTGTCATAAGATCAAGTACTGAGGTTGAATATAGAAGCTTTGTTCAATGTACTACAAAATTTATCTGGTATTAGCAGTCTCTTCTAAAGGAATTAGAAGTTAGAATTGAAGGAACTCATGTTTGTTGGGTTGATAATCAAAGTACAATTTCCTTAGCTAGTAATTCAGTGTTACATGCTAAGACAAAACATGTTGGGATTGATATTCACTTCATTAGAGAGAAAATTGACCATAATTTGCTAAGTGTTCAGCATGTACCTACTTATGAGTAGGTGGCAGATATGTATACAAAGCCATTGAGTCTATAATTCTTCACCAAGCTCAAGAACAGACTTACTGTCACTACTCTACCTAGGCTCGAAATGAGGGGGTATGTTAAAACACCTGCCTCCCCCACAGCTGCCACCGTCGACATCCAACGTGTTGCGTGGAGACAAGGAGAGAGAAACACCTACAACATACCTCTCATCCCTGACAGACGTAGCAGTTTTTGGAGCTAGAGCCTAACGACTATCTCGTACGGCAACCATCCTGACCATGCACGTGTATGCTCTGTATTGTCAAAGTGTTGAGTAGAGGATAGTCATGGATGCAGACGCCACTCTCCTTAGGGTTTTAGTGTGTCATATATATATTCTTGACTTTTGTAACTCAAGTACTATGACATTTATGAATCTGAAAAACTCAACCTCTATGATCATTGTTTTACCTTCATCAAGAATGTGGATGCTTGGCCTAGTTTTTATCATTTATTAAGTCGGCGAAAAAAGAAAATACATTGAAATTAGTAAATAACCACAAGTACAAAATAATAAAATCCTGCTCATAATAATACAAAATTGTAGTAATAGTAGTAGTAAATAAGGCGTGTTCACATAGATTGGTACCAGTGGCGGACCCAGAAAATTTCGTGAGCCATGGCAAAAAATAATTGAGTGAAATTTTCAACAATATTGCACAAAGCACTTATATTAACCATTAAATAAATAGTTGAAGCAATTTGTTCTGACGTTATCTATATATTCTGCTCGCGAAGAAAAAACCTCCGACAGTTGCTCTTCAACCTCAGTCGCATCGCCTTCCTTGGCTCCGGCGGGGCTCCGGCCAGTGGTCGTCCTCGACCGCCCGGCCTTCCTCCCGATGGCGTATACCACTGATTTTGCCGAGGCGGCTCTACGAGAGATGGTCAGTCCAAACTAGGTTGCAGGTTTGCTCGCGAATGAGGGTGGTGAGCTCCTCCGATGGTGATTGGTCAGCAATTGGTGGCGGAGATTGCTGGTTTCTCTCGATTAGAGAAGGTTCCCCCAAATTTCTGTTGTTGTCTGCGATTGAAGGTCTCCCTCTGGGTGTCTTCGATTTTCCGGTAGGGTTCAAAAGGGGCTTTTCGTCTTGTTGGCTAGAGGTCTGCGGCGGTGAAATTGGTTGGTCTGGTGGTCGTCGGGCGGGGCTGGACACCGGTTGCTGCGGTGGTTTCTGTCGTGGCTTTCGGGGTTGAGGGGCTGTTCCACCCCGGCTTTGCTCGCCTAGTGGTGTTAGGCGGCAGGGTTTTCGGTCATTTTGCGCTCGACTAGTGGTGTTAGACGGGCTCAGGCGGACTGGTTTAGGGGTGGATTATGACTCTCTCGGTCTTCGATGGGTCTATTAGGGGACTGGTTCGGAGTTAGGGTTCTGCTACTGTATAGGCTTGATTGCAGTTTCGGTAGTAGGTTCTTGGCTTGGATTGGTCTTGTGTAGATCGTTCTCTGCTGATTTGGGCTCGTTGGTTGGCTGGGGAAGGGCTCTCTCTATTGATTTATTAGTTTTTGTTTTAGTTTTGGTATGTTTTGAGTCTGTGTTTGTATTTTTTGGTCTTGTTTTTTTGGTTTGGGCCGTTGGCCCCGGTTCTGATTCCCCTGTGGGGGGCGTTTCATATTCTCCTGTGTGGAGCGTTCGTAGTTGGTGTGTTGGTGTCTTTTAGTTGTGTGTTGTGTGTTTTCTTTTCTAGCATGGCTAGCGAGGCTCTAGGCGGTTTTGATCCGTCCTCCCAGTTTTTAGTTCTTGGTTGTAATATTCAGCCTTGGGCTGCTTTCTTGCACAGTTGTGCGTTTTGATATATAATATGCCTATCGTTTCGTGAAGCAATTTGTCCTTGATAGGTTCCCTATTCAATTTGCATTTAGCTTAATGCTAAAAAACAAAATGGGCAATGAGTTTGGTTATTCGATTATTTTTCACATTTTTGTTATTATTACTATTCGAAAAAATATACATAAAAATATTACAATTCTTCTCCTTCATTTTTTGTAATTAGTTGAACTAGTAGTTCGAAGTATATTTATTAACTTATAAAAAGCCTAAAACATCATTATTTAATTTTTATCATTTTATAAAGAGATCCTCGTGGATTATCTTCTTACATACGAATGTAAGTTATTCAAGTGTAAATGTCTAACTTTAAAAGCTTTGTAATTTTATGTATTAATTTTTTATGATTCGAAGTAGTCCATTTATCCATGTCTATTTAGAAAATATAAATTAAAACAATGTACTAAACTTAAATATAAATTTTTATATTCGTCGTCATCTTTTATATATGATTTATATTTTTCATAATTTGAAGATCTACAATTTGACATTCATATTACATAAATATATAATAAATAATAATTATATCTAACTGTATAAATAAAACTTTAGATATTCATCAATCATAATTAAAAACAGTAAATTTATGCATCAAGCCTATTATATGGTATAAGTTGAAAAAGTTATTGCAATATAATGCAAAATCTAACAGGTGAGATGTAACATTTTAAACAAAAACAATAATGTAATTATGTAAGAATTATAAATGCTATAAAATAATAGCTTGTATTTTTATTTTTACAAATTTTAAGTCCAAATTTTTTAATTAACACATTTAACTATATTTTACTATATGTAGTTAGCACAAAAAGATCAGCTTAGGCAATTGCCTAGGCTGGCCAGTGTATGAATCCGCCATTGATTGGTACAAAAATAAATAGGCAGAATTTTTTTTTTTAAAAAAGAATATTTTCTCTTCAAATATTATAATAATATAAAGGCCTATTGCACATAAAATCCTGACATATTTTAAATTTCCAATAAAACTTAATATTTTTATTGTTGCAAAGAAATACACTTCTCTTATTATTTGATGCAAATATGTCTCCAACTCTTTTTTCTGTCCTACTCCGAGATGGCATGTCTGACCAAAATGCGCATGTGGCTTTTGTGAGTTTAAAAAATAAGTCTCAAATTTTTACATCAGAAGAAAAAACGACATCGTCTCGTTAATCCTCATTTGCAGCAAGATTCATGATTTCTAATTTTTTAAAAACAAAATGGCAAAATTGAATCTTAATCAAAACAGGTATACTAGTCGTCAGATCGACACACTCGCACGAATATGTGTTTTGGATTTGTTGATGAGCATTGCATTCAAATTTGCAAATTTTTAAAAAAGTTGAAATTATGGTAATTCTTGCTGCAAATGATGACATACAAAAAATCAACGAATTTAATGACAAATAAGACGGTGTCATTTTTTCTTCTAATGTGAAAATTTGAGACTTAGTTTTTAACATACAAAATTCACTTTGGACATGTCAGCTCAGAGTTGGCCAGAAAATGGCCTACAGGGAAATTTGCAACAAATAATAAAAATAAAGTATTTATTTGTAACATTAAAAAGATTGAGTTTTATTTGTAATTCCATCAAACATGGGAATTTAAAGTGCAATTAGGCTTAAAATAGAAAAGTCCATAAAATTGGAAAAAAAAAAAAAAGAAACACTTCATAAAGTCTTATTAACCTGTTTCAAACATATGATTCATTTATTCTTCCATCTCTCGTGGGAAACTGACGTGAACACATCTTAGCTCAAATATGTTTATACATTTTTGCACTTTCAATAGTACAGAATATATTCATTTTTTTTTTTCAAACTCTAGTATTTTCTACAAAAATAATGAGAATCAATCAAATCTACAATTAACATTAAATAAACATAAAAAATTTCAATAGATTTAGTGAACTATTATTTAGTTTTCTTCCAAAATTTTTTAGCTTGTAATAATTGGATTTCGCGAGAAAATATTTGATATGTAAATTCTTTAAATTTTGATACATAAATTATGAAATGATGTTTATATTTAGTAACTTTTGGAATGCATGTGATTTTAGTAGATGTGATGAATTATGGTATATTTTTAGAAATTATATAATTTATAATGTTTTTTCATTTTGATAAAAAAAATGAAAAGTAGTAAATTATGATAGATAAATTTGGGAATGCAAGTAATTTTGATAGAAATCCTTTATGTTTGAAAATAATTTATTTGATGATTGGGTATTGTAACAAATAATCTGTTAGTTGCTGACAATAACAATAAAACTTCAATTGAAGGTCCTGCATATAGTAGCCTTGTTCTTCTAAAAAATTAGTACCTTTGGATATGGGTTTTTTTCTTTTTCCTAAAAAAAATGGTCTCTAAATTTGGTGTACAGAAAAAAAAAAATAAAAAATTACCATTTTATTTCAATTTTTAATTTATTTATGAAAGAACATATTAAAATTAGTATAATATAGAATTTAGTTTTATTTTGTTAATGTGATTTTCGGTTGATAATACGATTGATAATAACTTCTATTAATTAGTGGCTTGCCAACTTTAAATCGAAATTGGAGATAGGGCCAATATATTTATCTGTAGATGGAATAATGAAACTCCACCTAATTAAAGTTCACCACATCTTGACATTGCACCAACTTCCCGACTTTATGAACCACTACACAACTTAGAACGTCAGTTATATGTATAGACTAGTAGTTCCAAGTATAATTTCTTTTTCCACTTTATATACATAATAGTACAATACCCGTGTATTATACAGATACTTAAATATATTAATATTTATACAATAAAAATTGAAATAACTAATAATTTTTATTGTGAAATTATGTATGATGAATATGCAACAATGATAAATAACTAACAAAAAGATAATTAATTCAAATGGTGTCCGTATTTTTACACTAAATATGAAATATAAAAATATTTTTTCATTATATTTTTAAAATTATACATGTATAAAACTGATATTATTTAAAATTCATATATTTGAATGATTTTTTAAACAAAACAAGTTTTACTGTATTCTGGTTGTAAATGTTTATAGAGTCAATGTCCCACGTCTATTAATTTTTCAAGGATTTTGAATTCATTTAATTTATAATTTAGGACTGACATAGAAATGTATTATTTTGTAACTTTATGAAATACAAAATTACTTTATTATATTTAACTAGATATTATTTTATATTTACTATTTTAAATAACATAGTAACATTCAATATTTTTATAATATATTTAAATTGAGAGATAATATTTTAGAATATCTCCTAAAATTTATTTTATGTAATACGTAATTTTAATTATTTTTGCAAAATTTATGAATCAAACAATACAATAATTAGTTTATGGTTTATTAATGAATTAGATTTTTATTATTTTTACAAAATAATTTATATTTTTCTTTGTTGTATTTTAAATTGAGTTGATTATAAAATTAATTTTATTTATAAATGTAGACGCAAAATTATTATTTATTTTATATATGCAATATGGATGTCAAATCGTTAAAATATGATTATTTTGGTTGATCATATATAAAAAATAAAATACAAATAAAAAAATTATAAAGTTTTAAAAATAAAAGAATGCATATTTATAATAACTAATATATGAATTAATTGAAAAAGGTAAGAGTAGTATATGATAAATTAAGAAAAAAGAGAAAACTAAAATAGTTTACGGTAATTCCAAGTCTAGTAGTCAAAACCAAACATATATATGGGTCAATACGAACAGGGGCGGATCTAGAAAAGTTGTTGAGTGTGGGCCAAAATATATTAAGGAGTTAACAAGATTTCAAATGAAAATGTTATTTTGACCATTTATCCTTTTCATTCTTGAATATTTATTCATGCCTATGAGAACATTTACAAATATAAAACACTTGATCAACTTAAATTATAAATATATTTCAAATTTAATAATATTTTTATTTGTTATAATTTTTTATATATTAAATTAATTATCTTTGATTTGATCTAAATATCGCATATATATAAAAAATTATATCGATATTTATTAATAAAAATTAAATAACTAATACATCGTAATTAGAAAATAATAAAGTACTAATTTTTAATTGAATTTATAAATCAAGTCTATTATGCAATATGAGTTTGAAAATTATTGTGAATATGACGGGCAAATCTTACAAATAATGCTTGTCATTTTAAATATAAATAAAAAAAAATCTTTAAAAAAGTATATACAAATTTGAATAAAAACTTGTATTTTTTATTTTTTTAAGTATAAAATTTAAAAATGAATAAAAATATTTTTTAAAGTATATAAAAATTTGAATAAATACTTTGATTTATTAAATTTTGAAGAATAAAATTTGAGATAACACCCGTGTAATATAAGTGTAATAGCACTAATAGTTAAGTTTGTTGAGTTAAAATAGACTAAAGACAATAAAAATTACATGAAAAATAAATAATAGAATAACATGAAAAAGAAAGAAAGAAAAAATGAATGGACATGCAACACTTAAAAGGTAAATAAGAATTCTGAATAAATATTTTTTTGTTACAAATACAACTAAATTTCACTCCTGTAAATTTCTCTTATAAAAAGTGGGCCTAGGCCCACATTGGCTTCCATTTGCATCCACCCCTGAATACGAAGCACCAATTTATACTAAATAAACTTACGAAACACACGAATCTGTCACTTAGGCTCAACACATTCGTAAATTATATGTAGGGGTTTTAAAGAGATCGTCAAAATTCAAAAATGGTAACAAAATTACATTTGTCGGGTAAATAAGTACTCGTCCGCCCAACCCCAATTATAAGTAGTACTATTTGATTTCTCATGAGACCATCATTTTACTCAAACAGTGCGAGAGAAGATGCTGACAAAAAACAGAGAGAATATATAAATGGTGAATTACATTTTTAAATAAAACTACATATATATATATATATATATTAAATTAATATAGGCTCGCAGAATAAAGTTGGAAAAGAAGTTGTAAAGAAGCTTCCTGGAGTATCATGTACCAGGTCACGTTGATGTTCCTCAACCAATTTCTAATTCTCCTTCACGAGAACTTTGGTGCTTATATTATCGCATTCATACCTATTTCTAGACGGCACCTGTGTTTAATGTCTATTAAAGGTATTGAAATTTTATTTTTTGTTCATTTAAAAGTAAATATATTGTTTTCTTACACACAAGATTTTTAAATGCTACCTTTTCAATTTTAAAACAATATTAATGTCCTTTAATATTGTTAACTGTGAACGGAAGTAACAAACGGAATAAAATAAGGAAAATATATATAGGGATTAAGGTTGGTTCCAGTGAGAAAGGTCTTAATTGAAGAAATATTAAGAATACATGGTGACAATTGGATTGAATAATCTAACGATAGCAAAAAATTCAACATTTATTTAGTTATTAAGAGTATTTTGAATATTTTGATTATCAAATTGTTGGACCATGCCAACAAACACTCACCACACCAATGATTTAATGCCACGTGGCCACTATACATCAAACATCCCACTCACACACTGACACACATACACACACACACACACACACACATATATATATATATATATATATATATATATATAATCAAACACACACATGTTACACAGAGCACACACAAAAACACACACATACGCAACACACACAGCATACACACATACGCGACATATACACACACACACACACCTCAGTCCGAAGCTCGTGCCTTCGCCGACGGGAGTGATGGTGGTGATACAGGAGGAGGCTGAAATCAGAATTTTGGATGTTAGATTTTGGGGTTTTATTTTAAGAATTAGATTATGTTTAGCGTAAATTTGTGTCTGTGATATTGCACTTTAGTGTATGTACCGGCCAAAATGAACCAAAATATTTTAGCGTTTGTCAGTTCGGTGTACGTTCTTTACTTTTGAAAAAATGATTATTTCGATTCGATTTCGGATTTTTTTTAATAATCAATCGACCGAACTATATAAAAAATAATATTATATATATATATATATTATTTTTTAAACCTAAAAATATTAAATAAAAATATTAAAATACTAAATATATTTTTATAATATAAATTATAAATTATTTCCTTTATTTAGATTAATATTGTTAATCGAACTAATAAAAAGATTATTTGGGTTATGTTTTAATTTGTTTTGGACAAGTCATTAAAAAAACATACACTGCGATTGTACATTATTGAATTACGAGTTGCACATTAATGATTATAAGATTGCACAAATATCGACCAATTCCGAACAAACTAAATTTTAAAATATTTTACTTTTAAAATCACGGTTATTTCTCTTTGACATCGGTCTTATTTGTTTCAAAATAATTGAAATAACCGAACCGATCGAACTATTTCAAAAATACTTCTATTTTTATTTATATTTTTTTAATGTATTGCCAGTGCACATTATGGTTATACAAATGCACGTTAATGACTATCAGTTTCCACAATATCGACCAAACTAAAATTTTCAGTTTGAAATTTTATATTTCGGTTCAATTATTTGTACATATTCTTAATAACACCGTTATTTCATGTTGGATTTGATTTTTAAAATATATAAAATATTGAATCGAAAAAATTATATAAAAATAATATTATTTATTTTGTTATATATTATAAACAATAAGTACAAATATTAAAATAATAATTATATTTTTATTACTTACACATTTAACCCATGTCCTCAATTCTAATATATTAGAAGTTTATATAATTGCAAACAAGTCCCTACATCTAATCAGATTCCCAAAAACACACCCCAACATCTAACCCTCCACCTGCTACCATATCCGCCAATTCACAGGGATATTCGCTGCCGACTTTGGTTGATGACATACACCGCCGACGTTCACCATCAACCTGACCAACGAACCGAAAAAATGCCTGAGAAGTTCACGTCCCTGTAGTGACGGACGAGTGAGACTTCGCCGGTGGCGGCAGGAGCTGGAGACAGACCACAAGGGCTAGCGGATGATGACTGAGACTTCGATCGACCGACGTGAAGCTTGGGCAAAGATTAACGACGGCCGTCTTGGTGACCAAGCCTTCTTCAGGCGGACAGTTGAAGCTCCGGCTATAGAATCTCCGGCGGATGCGGAGGCAAGGTATGTGGCGGCGGCGGGCTGGTGGCGTGTGTGTGCAAGGTGTGTGTAGTGTGTATTTGTGTGTGTCCACCATGCATGGGTGAGTGTGTGTAGTGTGTTTTTGTGTGTGTGCAGCGTGCGTGGGTGAGTGTGTGTGAAAGAGAGAGTGATAGTGGTGGGCCCATAGGTAAATATGTAATGTCTTTTTACCCGTAATTAATGGTCAATTGTGTACATTTGACCACATAATGTACACTTATTTACGAAATTGTCATCACATGTACGTTGATACCCAATTTGGCTCCAATTAATTGAATGATGATAAATGAAATAATAAAGTACGGCTCAATAACCAAGGATCCGAAAATATATAATAAATATAAAAACATGTTCTCAAGACTGATTACCTAAAGGCCGACCGGGTACCCAGATGTCGAGTCCGCCCGCTACCGGGCCGAACAGAATTCGAAGTAATTGGATGGCACAAATATCATAAAGAAGCCGCCTCCGGTAGACGCCACAATTGCCAAGGAGACAGAGGTCAACCGGAACCGTCAAAAGTTATAAGCGGATCCCACGATGATCATCTCATATTAAATAATGGTGTACTATTATTTATTTATTTATTTACTCACCCTCTTGTAAAATGGAGCATGTATATATAAGTGGCCTTAAGGAAGAAAGAGTGGGATGATTCATTTTTTCTCCTCTCCAAACAACAAAAAGAGAGAAGAACTCTCCCAAAGAAAATAAGAGAAAACATCTATTTTTTTCATCTAATTTTTATTTTTCATTCAATGAATTCGACTCATATTTGACATATTGATCATCCGATTTTTTACATTAACATGTTTGACTACCATATTTAATATTTGACTTGATCATGATCATTAATATGTTGCATCCAGTGGTATAGATTTATTCTTATTTGTTTTACTATGTGTCATTTGATTTTAGGTGTTTTAGAAATTTTAAGCATACATATTTTAGGTTCTTTTTATACAATATAATTTTATATTATAAATTACATCACATGCTAACTCTATATTTTTAATTTATAATTATTATTTTATTTTTTTATTCATATATTTAATTTATAATTATTATTTAATATTGTTTACTTGTGCATCGCACAGGTTACAGACACTCAGTAAAGAAAACAAATTTAGAAATTGCATAATTAAGGTAAATATTAATAATGAGAAAATAGAAGAGTTTGTGTAATGAATATCCTCCATGCTTTCCAAGAAACTCACATGGTGCAACGCAAATGATGTGGCGATAATTAATGTTGTCTTTTCTCCCGGAAATCAATATACCAATCTTTATACCCCCAATCAACGGTCCATAGAAATAATAAAATCTCCAGCCTATGATGAGATGTTCATTACCCTAATCTGGTAACAAGAAAAACAATAACCAAAAAATACTCGAAAAAAGGAAAGGTTAAAGATTATTACACCGTCCAATCTTGATATTAGTATCTACTCATGAGAGCTCAAGAAAATAATGCTACTTTTAAGTATGGTTTGCAAGTAAAACTTGGATTTGAGAGGTGGGTCTTCAATATTGCATGAAATGATTGTGAAGATGATCATGGAGGGCCCCAGCCCCCCAAAAAAGATTAAATCTCCCTTCTTTTCTTTTCTAGCTTTTTCTAATTTTT
>BKCP01005849.1:426821-443624 GCA_008636005.1 Striga asiatica | reverse complement strand
AAAAAACATTAGGTGGCCTAGTAGAGCAAATGAGTTCGTGCAACCTTAAAATCAAGTTCCAATTTCATATATACGCCATATCTTCGAACTAGTACGAATCCCGTGCAATGCACGGGTAAGAAATACATATTAATATTTATATTAAACGATGGGATATACGTTAATAACATAACACGTAAAGAACTAAAGTAAAACACAACCACACGTATGTCTATATATTTGAAAATAAAATTAAAAACATAACCATTTGCTTTTGAAAATATATATTGTCAACATCTTGCTTCGTAGCAAAATTACAGAAGTCAAAATTAAAACGTTGAAAAATCGGTAGGATACTCCAACACTTTGCAGTAATAAATTGTTATTTACCAATGTTACTTTCTAGCATCCTCGAACTTGTCACTCATTAACTTCACGAATTAGTCCAGTTATGTGGCTACCCTGTAAAATCGCAATACAAAAATAATATTTTCGTCAAAAAATATTAAAATAATAAATATTGACAACTACTATTAAATCACATAATGAAACATATTAACATCACTATCGTGGAAAACTATTTACAAATAACTTCTGTAAGAGACATCAAACATCATCTTAAAGATGTTGTTGGAAGCTTCAAGATGACCTTCGTATTTCATTTTAAAAAGTTGATTAGACCAAGGGTTCATCATATTTCACTTGTCCACAGATTTCTTTCCTCACATCTTCATTAATTCATTTTAGTATACATAAACCACAAATCGTGAAAAAGCCTAAGAAAACATATAGAAATCAGTCAAAGTAATCAAATAGGAGAACTGCAGAATAAGAATGTACCTGAAAGTCCCCACAGCAAATGAGAAGATCAATCTTGATTTTTTCAACTTCTTGCAGGTGTAATAGAGTAGCAAATACATTATCCAAATCTCCATGCATGCACCCTTCTACAGCTCTTTTCATCTAAAATTATATATTTTCAATTAGAAGCAAAATAAACAGTGCCTTTAAACTAATGACAACAATTTAGTAGTGGCATTTACACAAGCTTCCAAACATGGGATATTCAAAATTTTATGCATATCAATAACTAAAATATGCTAAAACTCCAATTCGTAACTCCATCAGCAAAACTTTACAGAGCATTAAAACTAAATAAGGATCGAATTCACATGGATGCAGTCAATATCATGTCGGGCACGCCCCACACACAGTGCAAACTCACTTTTGAGTCAAGTTTATCATAAAGCCTACTATCAAGCCTCGCCCAAGTTATGTTCTAGATAACCCATGCTCATCTTAATCACGACAATAGCCAGTTTAGCTCGAAAATATTTTATTAGAAAACCTTTTTTTTTCTGTTCTCAACAAATTACAGCTTTATGAAAGTGATATTTTCGTGAAAGTGATTAGTGAATAAATAACACACACGGTGATCATCCTAGCAGGCCGAATACCATCTGAAACTAAACGAAGCGCCTCTCTTTTACTCCAAAGTCCAAACAATTACAGTTTTTAGCACATAAACCATATTAAAAAAAAAATAGTGAGAGATACGGACAAAAGACCTCAGCAGGTTAGGGCTTCGTGAAACGCACCGATTAGGAGAAACAAAATTTGTGACTCGTGAAATTCCTGACATGTAGAAAACAACATTTTAAATCACCAGGACCAAAGATTCCAAATCCTAATTTTGAAAAAAAAAAGGGGGAAGCTGAATAAAAAAAGAAGCGCAGCAGAAACCTAGGCAACGGGTAATCCGAGGTAATCAAACAACCACCGATTTCCCGATGATGTTGGTGAACTCATTGAAGTTGATGACGCCGTCGCCGTTGGTGTCGGCTTCCCGCATCATCTCGCATCATCTCGTTGGCTTTGAGAATCTTTATAATCTCACAAAATTTGTTTTAATTTACTATTCATCATAAAAGTCAACAGACACTTGTAGTCGGACCAGTCAAATAAATTAATCATAATTAATAGGCTCAGTCCCCAGCCAGACACAGGCTTGACAGGTCAATGTTTTACAGGCTAAATTGATAACCATTTCAGCACCCAAACCATCAAACCAAAGAAATACTGACCTTGATAAAGTACTGATACACCCCATTTGGCATTTCTTGCACCCATTGTACCCTGAAAATCAACATGATTCTTTATTAAGGCCCACAAAGTCACAATAATTTACTAACCAAAAGGAATAACCTCAGAAACTGAATTTAATATTTATAAAGAACCCCACAGCCGCTCTCCCCAACCACACATGTATTCATGTGCGCACACACACACTCACACACATGACACATGTATTCATGTGCACACACACACACACACAACAAACACAAAAAAGGTGAAGTGCAGGCAAGCTCAACGGTATTATTTAAAAGTAGAACATCCGACTTTTTCATGATAATAAGGTGAAGTGCATGCAAGCTCAACGTTATTATTTTAAAGTAGAACATCCGACTTTTTCATGATAATACAAATACTCGCCAATCGCCATAGGTCTTTTACAACAAATAATTTCAGTAGCACAGTCCCAAGTTGGTCATGAATAATACGCACAAGTTTAAGATATATTACCATCCAGTGGATTAACTATTCCAGGAATAGAATCTCCAAATGATAATTTGTTAATTTTGTGGCTTATCTGCATGACATTGACATTAGATTAAACCAGTACAGTAATCAGTATTCAAAATTAAATTAAAAAAACTGTATAGAGAAGCAATGACCACAAAAAAAAGAGGATTTTAACACATAATTTATAGAAGGAAATTGAACAATTACTCACATTGTAACTTTCCGTCTGTATATTTAGCAAATCGAGCAGCTGGAAATTTTGGTGATGAATGCTCTTACCAGGGACAAAGTGAAAATTGCCAACAACTCTATTAACCTCTAGAGATCCATATATATTGCATCTACTTCCTCTTTAACTTTTTGCACAAAACTTTCTCTTTTGCACTTAATACCAGAAACCACGACCAAGAAGAGATGATTGTTCAATTGCAGAGGTAAAAAGTTTAGTCAGATTGAACATCAATCAGTTTCGTGCTTTTATTTGTTCTAGACATAATCACAACCATTCAAGACAAGAAAATTAGCAAATCCCCATTTCCACCAATTTTAACAGACATCTAATATATTTTTAGGGGATGAAATGGTTGTCATACAATAAAACTATACCTTGTCACATAGAGAGAATTTTATCTTAGCCATGGCATCTTCCTTTGATATCTATAAGTGACTTTCCCAAATACTATGGTGTGCAGTTATACAGTTCCTACCTTAATTAGTAAATCTCATGCAAATAGAACATATCATAAAGAAAACGTTAAGTATGTCATCCCTTTGAGAAGAATATTGGTCATAAAGGAATAGAAAAAATTGCTTAATAAATAATGGTAAGGCACTAAGACAACAAAAGATGTTCCTATCAACCTGATCAATCAAATTGGTGTTTGTCAGTCCCCAACCTCTCTTACGATATGCTTATTTCGTTGATGAGAACTTGCTCGTCCATGTCGGGGAGGATGGCGGCGGGGAGCTCGTCGAACTCGACAGCGTCTTTGTCGTTGGCATCCATGTTGGCGAGGAGGCGTGGATCTGTCGGTGAGGATGGCGGCGGCGAGCTCGAGCTGGGTGAGGCTACCGTCGTGGTCCATGTCGAACAGCTTGAAGTTGTAGTGCTGCCAGATCTTTTTGATTGAAGCTTTGCCATCGCGATTTTAGCCGGGAATCGGCGTAGAAAAATCCATCTGCACTATCGGCGAAACATAGAAAGTCCATTTCTAGTAAAAAAAAACTCGCAAAAAATTCTTCGGGTAAATGGAGTGAACCCGCCTTCACTTTCAGCCGTCTCCTGCTCAACGCATCGAACGATTCCAATGCAAATTCCTTCTAATCTCTCATTCCTGTAACAGAAAATTACAGTTGTAACTAAAAATCAAGCACTCATTTGAGCTCAACAAACCGCAATTAACAACACAATTAGCCATCAATTAACAACCTATGCATTGTGTTGGGTGGTCGTCTGGCTCGACTCGCCGGGCCCGGGCTGGCCCCGAACAGTCCCGAACAGCCGCTGGTTTGTCCCGGCAGCTCCCAGCAGGCCCGGACAGCTTCGTGTTGGCCCCGAACAGCAACCTTTCGAGCCCGAAGAAGTCCTGGTTTGACCGCTTCTAGCCGAAAACGAAAATTACCAATAAATATACTAATTTCAACAATCAAACAATATAAATGAATTGAAATTGCTGAAAATGAATAAAGCATAGAGAGGAACGAATACACCCTTTTCTCGTTCTCGTACGTGAAGCCCAAATGCTACGAAGATGCCGAGATGATGGGTTGAAATGGAGCACAGGCTCAGTTCCCTTTCGTCAAACCCTCAAAATGAGTCACAGAAGAGCCGACAATTGAACCGATCAATTGGACCCGTGACCTCAATGACTCCGGCACTGTCCACTGACCGTCCACCAAGCTTGGCCCGAGAAACAGCCCGCACACAAAAAACCCCAAAATCCGTCTCGCTAAAGGACCTGGCTCACACACGAAAGAGACTCTCACCAAAATCACAACCCCCTTATCACAGGATAGAAAATGGTATGTTTAATTTGACACAAAAGTCATAAGAAAAAGAGAGTAAGAACCAGTGCGTGCATATCTTAGCAAGAGAGTAATAGAGAGAGTAAAAATAGGATCAGAGTTTTCAAAATGCTGCGTGTATTCTACTAATGGCTGCTAAGGGTGGTTTTATAAATCCTAGGGAGGTAATTTGGGATTGGAGAAAGAGAAGAAGGAGAGTGACGGGAAAGAAGAAAATCGGGCATAAGAAGAAAAGAGGGAAAAAGGGAGAGAGAAAAAAAAATGATTTGGGGGAAAAAAAAGAGATTATCTTTCCTTTTTTTTCTCCTTTTTCTGCGGATCTTTCTTTCAAATTTTAGATTAAAAAAATTATATTTATAGAAATAGATAAGTTCAAATAGGTTGAAATCAATAAATAAAATCTCTAAAAAATTCAAATTGATGACTGGCGAGCATATTCAATTTTTTCGCCAAAAATTCTGCTAAACTTTAGGCGGGAATTGAAATCTTTTTTTTGCTAATTTTCTATATGATTTTTTCAAACAACTATCATTCCCTCTTTATATATTAATAGATTTCATCCATGCATGATCTTGCTACTATAGTATGGCATAGTTTGTGCTATCATAGGTGATGGGTCTACTTCTGGATCTGGAGTAAACCGGTGGTTATGAGCTCAGATCTGCTTGAACCGTCTTTAAACCGTCGCTAGACCGCAAGAATGCCTGCAAAAAACTCAACGCCGGAGGTGTTTCCGGCGTAGAGCCTCCGACGCTCAAGTCAGTATGAGAGTGGTGAAGAGAGGCTGCGCAGCAGCTATAGGGGAGAGTGGAATGAATGAAAGTTAGGGTTTTAGGGTTACCTCATCTCCTTTATATAGGAGTGAATACTTACGCGAAGTGCCCAAAATACCCAAATCGGTGGACCTGGAAGGTCCAAAATGCCCCTGTCGATTCGTCTCCCCTTTGTTGCTGAGTCATCGCGAGATTCCTTCTTATCTTTCCCGATGTGGAGGACTTTGGATATGTTACAAGTGTGGTGAATCGTCATCGCATCTTTGTTGTTTAAGGTATGCGAAGTCGACTTCGAGATCTAGGAAGTCGACTCGTTGATATGCGCGGATTCGGAGGCTACGCTTGGCTAGTTCTTCGAGACGGAGTCGTCTTCAGAGAGTCGTCTTAGTTCAGTCGACTTCTAGGGGTCGACTTAGAGTATCTGGATGACTAGGAGCTTGGTTGTTCCTCTTTCATTGATGTCGATTAGAGAAAGTCGATGGATTAAGGTCGACTTGCAAGAGTCAACAAGATCAATCTCGGCTTCTTCTTGATTGCTCTTAGTAGATCGACCTTTGGGAAGTCGATCTGGGCATGTCGACTGGGTCATGTCGACGCGCGAGTAATTCGAGTGGTTCACCGGTTGAGTAATAAGCTTCTGGACCGGGTTATCCTTATGTGGCTATATCATCTAGTCCCCCCCGAAAATTACTCTAAGCAGTCGACTGCTTAAGAGTAGATTTGATGGTATGTGGTTCCGCTGTCTTCATGTGGTACCTGCTCGTCTTCGTCTTCTTTGACGATTCGTCTCGTCAATCCATCGGGGCACATCCCAACCTCATGATTGCTTTTTTTCGGATAAGTCTGACACTCTGACAGATCCTTTTGAAATTTCAAATTTCAAATTTCGAAAAACCCTAATTGACGCGCGTCACCTCCATCGCCGACTCCTCGAATTCTACGCTCCATCTGGGTCGTTGATCCAGATATTGATCTAACGATCCGCATCTATTCTACTCGAGTATAAATACATTGCACGTCTGCCTTGAGTGGCTTTTCACGCTTCTGATTTTTCGAATTCTAAACTGCTCTCAATTCTCCGGCGCTTCCTGTGCTACCTGCTCTCCGGCGTTTCTTTCTCCGGCCGCACCAAGCTTATTCCCAGTTCAAGACAGCTGCGCCATCATGTGTAAGTTCTTCATCTCCTTTACTTTTCGCGTTTTTGTTGGTTTTTCCCTCTTCGATTTTTTCTGGGTTTTTTGGGGAATTTCAGAAGTTCATACATGTTCTTCATGAATTTCTTACGGATTTCGCGTTCGATCTTTCTACGTGCATATTCTGCTAGTATTTGTTGTTTCTGCTAGTCGCTGGTTGTCAACGTATAGTCGGTTTTCGTCTGTCGCTTAGTTGGTTCTTGTCGACTTAATGGCCTTCTTTTCTTCAACTTTTTTCTCTCCTCGAGTCGACTAAAGTCGACTTACTAGTTTGTTTAAGTCGAGATACCGATAGCGATTCTCTTTTTTGCCTTTTCTTCTTCTGTCGATTATTGCTAGTCGTCCTGATTCGGTCTTGTAGGTTCTTACTTGTGGCTTTACTAACCTCGGCCTCCTTCCCCCTTTTTTTCTTTTCTTAGCTCCCGACTCGTCTCCTCTTTCTGGCTCCCTCGGTCAACAAATCAACGATTATGTTTGTCCAGCCGACGAGGGTTCTAGCTCTGATTCAGTTGAAGTAACCGGCTATAGGATGGTTTCCCCATCTTCACGTTCTTATCTTCCTTTCGCCACTGCTTCTTCCGCCGACTGGGAGGAGCACGACCAAGCGCTCTTGGAGGGCGGCTTAGTCGATATCGTGAAAAGCCCTCCTCGAGGGGATCTTCCTCGCCTCGATATCATTCCTCGAGGTATTCCTCTTAGGTTTTTAGATATCCCTGTATATAGAACGAGCCCTGTATCTGTACCAATAATTGCTCCCCTTCTCGACTTTCAAAATGTTGTATCAGTAGCTTGTCCCTTAGCTAGGTTAGCTGTTCTAAATCCATTTTGTTATGCCTCTGCAGCCGAAGTCGAGGGCTTCAGAAAGTTCAGTGGGCTTCCCTCGGATTGGGAGCTAATCGCCCCTGGTCCTAATGACGACTTCGCCCATCCTCCCCCCGGCTGTCACACGTTTTTCATCGATCAAGTCGTTTTTGGCCTTCGCTTTCCTATTCAAGACGAGTTGATACTCATAAGCGATTTGTACAATATTCCCATCAACCAATTTTCTCCTAACGCCATTCGTATCATGATAGCTTTCATTGTTATTTCCCGTATAGTGCTCAAATTCTTTTCTCCCGATTTTTTCTTTTACTGTTATGGCTATCGTCTTTCCAAAGGCGCCCATTGTCTGGGTCGTCGCGCCGGCGTCACTTTCCTCGACGACCTGTCATCGAACGTGACTGAGTGGAAATCGAAGTTTGTATTCATTCGTCCTGCTCCCGGCATGTATCCTTATGTGAATACGTGGGTCACCTCGAAGGTGAAACAAAATAAACGGCCTCGCTCTGACGAGTTTGCCCGTCTGTTGTCTGAGTTAAATAAACATACTTATAGTGCTCGTCAATTAATAAAGGACCGTGCATTAGTTAATCATGCTCGAATCGTCTTTTACGAAGACCTTCCTCGTCTGGATGACCCTCGTAAGCCGTCATTGCTCTCTATTTTCTGTGCAACTGTTTTTTGAATTTTGATCATTCGAATTATGGCTACTAAGTATTCTTCATTTACCATCTTTTCTTCTGTTATTTCAGTTAAGGCTCTAAAACGCTTCGAGCTTAAGAAGGGCCAGTCGTCTGGGCAACCGGCTGGTGGTTCCGTCTCTGCTCCTCGACCCTCAGGCGGGTCCGGGTCCGGTGCTGCGGCTGTCGAGACGACAGCTGCCCAAAAATCCAGGGTCGAGAATCCTGGAGCCTCCAAACACAAGTCGTCGGGCTCTTCTTCTCGCAAGAGGGCCCAGGACGATCGGGCCGCCATCCTCATCCCCGACGATCTAAAGCGTCGTAAGGTCGACAAGGGAAAGGGGAAGGTGGTCGAGAAGAAAGGCCCCTCCCCTATCACCGTCAAGGACGTGACGGTTAAGATGCCCTCTCGGCTCTGGAATCATCCGGAGCCGTATCACGTGGCTAAGTACTTCAACTCCCTTATTCCTGAAGCCGACAAGGAGCGTGTCGAGGGGAATCTGTACGAGCGCTCCAACTACGCTGTTCAGTGTCTATCTCGGGTATTTTTCCACCCTTATCGACTTGGTTCTTGTGTTCTTCTCTTTAGACTCAATCCATTTTTTTCTTAACGTGTTCATATTCTTCGGCAGTTTCTGGCAGCGGCGCTTCCTTGCTTCGAGGAGACGAGCAAGGCTCCTCTCGCCTCCACCAAGTCCCTCGAGGACAAGTGCGAGGCCCAACGCCAAGAGATCGAGGCGCTGAAGGAGGATTTGGAGGCCTCTAAAGCCCTTGTCGACAAGCTGAAGGCCGACAAGGCCGTTTTACGGCATTTGAATGATAAGCTCAAGGTCGACCTCGACAAAGCTCGTGATGAGGCCATGGTCGAGAGAGAGAACGGCGTCGAGACGGGACGTAGGACGTTTTTGAAGTCCCCGATGGGCGCCGTCTTCCTCGAAACCTACCGTCAAGAGCTCGTCAAGGCCTTCTGCAACTCTCCTGCCTTTCTCGACAAGCTCTGTCCCGCCACCCTTCAGTATTTCGAGCATACCTTTGCCGCGTGGGAGGCGGTGGTGGCGGGTTCTGAGTTCGAGGGGAAGCTCGACCGCGAGGCGGTTAAAGAGACGCTTCCCTTCCCCGAGGGCTATTCAGGCGACGACTCCCTCCCCGACGATTATCCATGGTGGTCGGGACTCGAGGCTTGGGCCATCCGCAAGGCTGGCTTGAGCGCGCAACTCGAGGCTCCTCCCACCCCCTTGTCCGGTCCGACCGAACTAGTCGGGGCAAGTGGGGCTAGTCGGGAAGAGGCGGTCGAGGTCGAGGATGAGCGGCAGGGGACCGAGCCGCTTGTCGACAGGGACGCTGATGGGGAGAACCCCGAGAAGTCTGCTACTGTAATGATGGAAGGTGGGGACGACACTGCCGAGAAGTCAGATGCCGACTCTTGATTGTGTTTGTCTGATTTGGGGCTGTGCCGCTGATTTTGTTTTGCTATCTTCTTTTCTTCTCTTCTTTTTTTTCTCTTTGTCGTTCTCGACCTATTTTCAGGTCTGTAAAGGTCGAGGCGACTGACGATGTAATAGATTTTTATATTAATATGATCTCTTCTTTCCATTCGTTGCTTGTGTTAACCGTGTTTTCAAATTATTGTGCTGCTGTTTCCTGTGTATCTTCTCCCAACCCCTTCCTGCGAGCTGGTCGAAGTCGAGCAAGGATTTGAACAGCTTCGTAGCTGTGAAACGATTAGGTTTTTCAACTCGTCTCCTCCCAACCCTTCTTGCGAGCTGGTCGAAGTCGAGCAAGGATTTGAACAGCTTCGTAGCTTGCGAGCTGGTCGAAGTCGAGCAAGGATTTGAACAGCTTCGTAGCTGTGAAACGATTAAGTTTTTCAACTCGTCTCCTCCCAACCCTTCTTGCGAGCTGGTCGAAGTCGAGCAAGGATTTGAACAGCTTTGTAGCTGTGTCGATGGTTCGTTGTCTAGATGCGTATCAAATTTGATTGTTCGAGAATATTCATTTCCTGTAACGCGTTCATTACACAATTGTGTTTACCGATATTACGAGTGAGATTTGCGACTTGCTCGAGGTTTCGCTCGAGAGTTTTACAACTTCGTAGTTGTGTTAATCGACTTCGTAGTCGAAGGCTTCGTAGCCTGCTCGAGATTCCACTCGAGTTTTACAACTTCGTAGTTGTGTTAGTCGACTTCGTAGTCGAAGGCTTCGTAGCCTGCTCGAGATTCCGCTCGAGAGTTTTACAACTTCGTAGTTGTGTTGGTCGACTTCGTAGTCGAAGGCTTCGTAGCCTGCTCGAGATTCCGCTCGAGAGTTTCACAACTTCGTAGTTGTGTTAGTTGATTTCTTAATCTTTGGAAAGTTAGCCGGCTTCATAGCCGTTTTGAAAAATTCAATTTTTCATGCAATCATATTGAAGTCGACTCATAAATGTAGGAAACATAATTGAAGCATAAACAAATTCATTCATCATTGGATTCAATTCAATCATTGTTCAGTACAAAGAGTAATTCGAAATATTGCCTTAGGCGTAAAAGCGTTTGAGGTGAATCACATGCCAGGATCGCGGGAGTTGTCGACCTTCTCCATCTTCGAGTTCATATGCGCCTCTTTCGAGCACCTTTGTGATGGTGTAGGGTCCTTCCCAGTTTGCTTCGAGCTTGCCGACATGCTTGAGGGCATCGGCCCGTTTGAGGACAAGGTCTCCAACTTGAAATCGTCTGGTCCGGACCTTCCTGTCGAAAGCCGCTCGCATTTTTTGTTTGTACTCGACGGAGCGTATCCAGGCTTCCTCTCGACCCTCCTCGATTAGGTCTAGGGCTTCTTCAATCATCTCTTCATTTTTCTTTTCCTCATACAATCTTGATCTGTGGGAGTCGAGGCCGACTTCAATTGGCAGTAATGCATCCATCCCATAGACCATGTGAAAGGGAGATTGTCCTGTCGAACTTCTCGGAGTCGTTCTGTAGGCCCATAGAACTGTTGTCAACTCGTCGACCCAAGCGCCCGACGCTTTTTCCAGTCGTTTTTTCAATCCTTGGAGGATAGTTCGATTAGTCACTTCAACTTGCCCGTTCGCCTGTGGATGTGCGACTGACGCAAATCTTTGTTTGATTCCCATGTCGAGGCACCATGCTTGGATCCGTTTTCCTTGGAATTGAGTCCCATTGTCTGAAATTAATACTTTTGGAATTCCAAATCGGCAGCAGATATTGTTGAACAAGAATTGTATCATCTTGTCCTCAGTGATTCGTGCTAAGGGTTCTGCCTCGACCCATTTGCTGAAGTAATCGACTGCGACCACCAAAAACTTCCTTTGCCCCGTTCCCATTGGCAACGGTCCCACCAAGTCGATTCCCCATTGTGCGAAGGGTATCGGAGAGTTGATTGTCGTCATGTATTCTGCTGGAACATGAGTGATTTGGCCATGACGCTGGCACTTCTCGCACTTCTGAACTAACTCTTCGGCCGCTGCTCGAACTTTTGGCCAGTAGTAGCCTGCTCGCAGAGCTTTGCCGGCTAAGGCTCGGGATCCGACATGCGCTCCGCAGCATCCCTCATGGATTTCCCTTAGGACCAGAATTCCTTCTTCTTCGGAAACACATCTTAAATGAGGCCCAACCATCGACTTCTTGTATAGGACCCCGTCGACTTCGAAGTACTTGCTTAGATATCGGGCCACCTTTTCCGCTTCTTGTTTGTCTCCTACAGGGACTCGACCCTGCACGAGTTCGCGAATTGGCTTTCTCCAATCGTCCTTCTCGTCAATTTCCATAGTTTCATTTAGGACGCTTCCCTCGAGGTGCATCGTGGTGATGTGAGTTCCCACTTTCCCTTCATTCGAGCTCGCGATTCGTGCGAGCCAATCGGCTCGTTTATTTTCTTCTCGAGGGATTTGCGTTAATTCGAACTTCTCTAATCCTCGTATCAAGTTTTGGATTTCCTCGACATATTTCGACATTCTTTCCTCTTTGATTTCGCAATTTCCGAGCACCTGTCCAACGACGAGTTGCGAGTCGGAATGTGCTGCGATTTCTGTTGCTCCGCCTCCGATCGCCAGTTGTATTCCCTTGATAAGTGCTTCGTATTCAGCTTCATTGTTCGAGGCTTTGAACCCCATTCTAATCGCGAAGTCGAGTTGCTCGCCCTCAGGAGAGACAAGGACGACTCCTAGACCAGACCCTTTTGCCGCAGAGGATCCATCGACATGCATTATCCATTTCTTTTTCCCTTTAGTGCCTTCCTGAATGAAATCGGCCAGAGCTTGGGCCTTAATAGCGCGCCTTGGTTCGTACTTAATGGAATACTCACTTAGCTCTACTGCCCACTTCACGAGTCGACCTGAGACTGTAGGTCGACCCAATGTTTCCCCTAGCTGAAAGTTCGTTCTCACCACGATTGTATGATTCAAAAAGTAAGGTCTTAGCTTTCTGGCTGTAATGACAAGTGTTAGAGCGGCTTTTTCGACTTCTGGGTATCTCGTCTCTGCACCTTGAAGTACTCGACTTGTGTAATAGATTGGTTGTTGAGAACTTTCGTCTTCCCGCAACAACACCGAACTTAAGGCAAACTCTCCTACTGAGGTGTATAAGATCAACTCGTCACCTGGTTCTGGTTTGGTCAGCAAAGGTAGTTCACCCAGGAACTCTTTCAATTTCTCGAAGGCCATCTGTGCCTCGTCACTCCATTTGAAAACCGTCTTTTTCTTGAGAAGTTTGAAAAAAGGAAAACTCTTCTCGGCTGCCCGAGCGATGAATCTGCTCAAGCCTGCGATCCTTCCCGTCAGCACTTGGACTTCTCTAACGTTTCGTGGCGGGGCCATGTCGAGTATGGCCTTCACCTTGTCTCCGTTCACCTCGATTCCTCGTTCGGTGACAACATATCCCAAGAATCGTCCCGCTTTCACTCCAAAGGCGCATTTGCTTGGGTTCAACTTCATCCCAAACGCCCTAAGGGTACTGAAGGTCTCCCTTAAGTCGTCTGGGTGTGAAGTCGAGGATCTGCTTTTCACCAGGATATCGTCCACGTACACCTCCATGTTTCGACCAATCTGGGGCTTGAACATTCGATCCATCAATCGTTGGTAAGTCGCTCCTGCGTTCTTGAGGCCAAAGGGCATGACGACATAGCAATATGTCCCCTTGCTCGTCACGAAACTCACTTTACTCTGGTCCTCCGGTGCCAAAGGAATTTGATGGTATCCCTGCGACGCGTCCATCATGCTCAACAACTCGCAGCCAGCCGTGGAGTCGACTAGCTGATCGATCCTTGGCAAGGGGTAATGATCTTTAGGGCACGCCAGGTTCACGTCGCGGAAGTCGATGCACATACGCCATTTGTTCAATGCCTTCCTTACCATAACTGTATTGGATATCCACTCGGGGAACTGGATTTCCTTGATATGCTTGGCTTTCAGTAACTTATCCACCTCGGCTTCGATTGCTTTGTCGATTTCAGCGCCGTGGTGTCTGAGTCGCTGTTTCACGGGTTTTCTGAGGGGATCGACGTTGAGTTTGTGCTCCATCACTTCTGGGTCGATTCCAGTCAATTCTTCGGGTGAAAAGGCGAATATGTCCCTGAATTCTTTCAACAACCCCACCAACTGTTCTCGCAATTCGTCTTCCAAATCCCTCCCGACTTTGGTGGTTTGTTCTTTTGACTCCCCAATTTGAATCTCCATCAGTTCTCCGTGAGGCTCGAGGTCACTCCCCCTCGGCCTTTTCTCGCTCGTCATTGGTTTTTTGCCTTCTTTGATTTCGGCACGCTGATTGGTCTTAACTGCGATTTGGTAACATGTTCTCGACAGCTTTTGATCTCCTCGAGCTTCTCCCACTCGATCTCCTACTGGGAACTTCAGCTTCATGTGATAGGTTGACACAACAGCTTGAAATGCGTTGAGCGCAGGTCTCCCCAGGATCACGTTATAAGCCGACTCGACATCAACCACAACGAATCTCACCATTTTGACTTTTCTCAAGTCACCCTCCCCTAGGACGACAGCGAGCATGGTTTCTCCTAGGGGAGCGACTTCTGAGCCATTGAATCCGAAAAGTGATGTATGTAGGGGCGTTAGTTCAATGTCCAGCTCCATTCTTCTGAGGCAGTCGTAGAAAATTACGTTCACAGAACTTCCGGTGTCGACAAACACCCTCTGCACTTCGTACCCCGATATCTGCGCTGTTATCATCAGGGCATAGTTATGCGGCCTCTCGACTTCTCCAACATCCGCCGGTCCAAAATTCATCACTGGCCCACTCTCCTCGACTTGTTGAACCTCGACTTTCGCATATCGGCCTCGAGCATAGGCCTTTCTCGCTCGATTGGAGTCTCCATCGGTCGATCCTCCAAAGATCATGTTAATGACTCCTCTTTTTGGTGGGAGTTCTTCCTTTTCCGGCAATCTCGCCCTCTTGCGAGGACTCTTGCTCCGTTCTCGTCTCCTACTCGTCCTCTCCCTGTCCTTATATATAAACTCCTTCAGGTGACCCGCTTTTATCAACCTTTCGATCTCGTCTTTTAGGTGTCGACAGTCGTCTCGACTTTCAGTTTGAGTCATCTTCATGCTCTGCAAGTAGTCGGCCTCTGCCTCCTCGACGTTCATGTATTTGGCACATCTTCCCAGCACCTCGTCGAAACTTCTACCAGGTCGCTTGGCCAAGGAGTTCTTACACAGTCCCGGCAGCAGTCCTCTCGTCAACCCTCCCGACTTGATTTCCTCTGTCGCTGTCGGGCACTCGACACATGCCTTGGTAAATCTCGCCACATATTCCCGCAATGACTCGCCTTTCTTCTGCTGCATGCTAATTAACGAGAGGTAAGACTTCTCCTGCACCCTCACACTTGCAAATTGATTAAGGAAACTCGAGCTGAACCCATCAAAGTCCCGAATCGACCCCGCTGGCAGTTGATGGAACCAGTCTTGGGCCGACCCCGTCAAAGTCGTCAGGAAAGCGCGGCACTGTACTGGGTCGCTGTAGCGATGAAGCACGGCCATATTTTCAAAACTCCTCAAATGTCGAGATGGATCTGTGGTTCCGTCATACCATATGTTCAACTCTCTGAAGCCTTTGGGTAAATCGGCTCTTAGGATCTGTTGTGCGAATGGATGTTCTTTGGTTCCCCTACTCTTTCTCCCGTCGACTTTAGCTTGCAAATCGCGAACCTGCGCCAGCAGTTGCTCTAATGTTTCGTCCCTCGCCTGCGGATTGAGAGTTCGAACGGAGGATTCTTCCTCGTCAACCCTCCTATTCTGTTGCACATTCGACTGGGCTTGTTGCTCGACACGAGGTTGTTGTTCGATCCGAGGCTGATACTCAACGCGAGGCTGCTCGACTCGAGGCTGCTGGTCGACTCTCGGTGGATTCTCGGCTCGAGGCTGCTGCTCGACCTGCGTCATTTGCTTCATCTGGGCCGCTACAGCCTCAGCGATCATCTTCTGCATCTCGCTTCTCGTCATTGTCAAGGTCTGCTCTTCGACCTGGGGTTGGATTTGGTCCTGCATCTCCTGTATCTGTTTTCCTTCACGCCGAGACATCTCTGTTTGTTCCTTCTCCCCTCCTGGATTAGGGTTTTGACTTGTCCCTATCTGGGTCAACACCTGCAACTTCACGCCGGTCGGGGTAACAGGCGTCTCTCTGCCCAACGTCAGCCCGGGTGGTGGAAGTCCTCCGAACGGCAGCGTTCCCGTCATCTGAACCATGGAATGTTTGGTAGTGGGAAGTGGTGGTGGCCTCTTGTCCATCCACGTCCCTCTGAAGTCCTCGCTCAGGTTCCTCTGCAAGATCTCCTTCTCCGCCATTGTCAAACAGATCGGAACTGGGTGTGAAGCTCTTCCTTCCTTTAAGAACTCCCCACAGACGGCGCCAAATGATGGGTCTACTTCTGGATCTGGAGTAAACCGGTGGTTATGAGCTCAGATCTGCTTGAACCGTCTTTAAACCGTCGCTAGACCGCAAGAATGCCTGCAAAAAACTCAACGCCGGAGGTGTTTCCGGCGTAGAGCCTCCGACGCTCAAGTCAGTATGAGAGTGGTGAAGAGAGGCTGCGCAGCAGCTATAGGGGAGAGTGGAATGAATGAAAGTTAGGGTTTTAGGGTTACCTCATCTCCTTTATATAGGAGTGAATACTTACGCGAAGTGCCCAAAATACCCAAATCGGTGGACCTGGAAGGTCCAAAATGCCTCTGTCGATTCGTCTCCCCTTTGTTGCTGAGTCATCGCGAGATTCCTTCTTATCTTTCCCGATGTGGAGGACTTTGGATATGTTACAAGTGTGGTGAATCGTCATCGCATCTTTGTTGTTTAAGGTATGCGAAGTCGACTTCGAGATCTAGGAAGTCGACTCGTTGATATGCGCGGATTCGGAGGCTACGCTTGGCTAGTTCTTCGAGACGGAGTCGTCTTCAGAGAGTCGTCTTAGTTCAGTCGACTTCTAGGGGTCGACTTAGAGTATCTGGATGACTAGGAGCTTGGTTGTTCCTCTTTCATTGATGTCGATTAGAGAAAGTCGATGGATTAAGGTCGACTTGCAAGAGTCAACAAGATCAATCTCGGCTTCTTCTTGATTGCTCTTAGTAGATCGACCTTTGGGAAGTCGATCTGGGCATGTCGACTGGGTCATGTCGACGCGCGAGTAATTCGAGTGGTTCACCGGTTGAGTAATAAGCTTCTGGACCGGGTTATCCTTATGTGGCTATATCAATAGGGCTAAATTGATATTCTAAATTAACACATATACATACTTTCAAATTTATATATAATA
>BKCP01005849.1:407037-421364 GCA_008636005.1 Striga asiatica | reverse complement strand
AAAAAAGAGTTTTTTGGTCCTATAACCGCCTGCAACAAGTCAGTGTGACCGGCTAGCAGGTTGATGCTTGCAAGGAGGAGGAATTTGAACTTGGGACGTCTTGCGATTCAATGAGCCTATGAGGCACTTGATTTAACACATCTTATGTTAAATATTTGACTTCAATTGTCTATCAACGTCGTTTTATCTAAATATATATATATATTATTCAATTATACCAAATTTAATAATAAAGTTTATACATAATATATTTATTAAATATGTATTAATTACGAAATAAAAATCAGTAAACTATATAAATAATATTATATTATTTAATTAAACTTTTATTATCATTAATGTTGTTTTTATACCTATTTATCTTAATCAATTTTATTTATATATTAAATACTTATTTACTAAATAAATAAATTAAATAATTTATTATTTATCTCAAATAAGATTTGTTAATTTATTACTAATTTAGTTAGAGTAATGATGCTAAAACTAATAACTGACATCAATATAAATATTTTATGATTTTAGGCATGTAGTCTCAAAAATTTATAGATTAAAGCAAAATNAAAGTAAGAAAGAATAATTTATCTGTACAAATTGTTATCTTCCTCGTGCAATTCTTGGTTTCCATTTACACCAGCTGGCTTATTCCTCGTGCAGTTCATCTAAGACTTGCTACTTTTATAATACACCAAACCTTGACACCCCTCGTGACCCATTACTCCATATCTACATCAAAACCTGCAACTTGCACAATCTTATACATACATTTCACCATCAATTTTATTTCACAATAAAATAAGTGAAAAACAGTGGAATTAAATAAGAAATAAGATCCATTTTGCGTGTAATTAATTTGCCCCACCACACACATATTGTAGATAACATTTTTCGTATGACGTGCGCGGCCTAACCATTAAACGGGTCGATTTATTATATTTTGTTAATAAAAATATATAGTTATACTATGATTTATTTAGATTATTTTTTAGAATATGCATTTTAATTTAAAATTATACATATTTATTAAACAATTATATTTGCAAAACAATTAGGCCTATTTAACACTGCCAGACTCGATTAATTTTGTTGAGTGTTTTGTAAATTTTTTATTTCTTTTTTGGAAGTAATAATAATAATAATAATAATTAGGCTACATATAACATAGTAAAATATAATAGGGTTGAAGAGAATCTTGGGCCTATAGTCCAGCGATAGAGTCCACAAGGAAGGGGCAAAATAGAGTGTTCGAACTTAGAAGGGACAGAGTAGAGAACCTTTGTTAGCTTTGTCGCGTTTATAAAAATACTTTTATTAATTCGTCTTCTCGTTTTCTACAGCTTAGTCGCTTAGTTGGGACATGGAAAGCGTGCCTTAGTTTGTTGCTACATAACATATAATACAATTAATCTCGCACACAAAGACGTGTACGTGCGTGTGTGTGAGAGAGAAGGTTGAAAGGGAGAGGAGTGGACTGTATGAGATACTTTTGTAACTATTATGTCTGTCTTCCCAAACTGTCTCTTCTTGAAATTCTCATTATCCCATTATATAACCATGATTACCATATAAAATTAAATAAAAATTATACATATGTATGTGTTAATTATTGATTATTGTGACTTGGGTGCAAAATAGTATAGGCGGTGGTCATGTGAGAATTGCAGAGCTTTTGTCCACTTGGATATTTTTTTTATTTACTTGACTAGATTGGAACTTAGAAGAATCTTCTTTGAGCTCCATATATAAAATATAGTGGAATAAATTGTACAACTTGTTTTTTTAATTAACCAGTTTATTAAAATACTTATTCAGTTAAAGCAAAATGTTAACAAATAAGTTTTCAAAAGAAAAGTTATATATTAATTAATTTTTGAAAGGGATATTTTACATTAAAATTCTCACAACATTTGGTAATAAATATTTAATATGTAAATAATGATATAAAAGTCTTAAATTTTCATTTATATATTTTATACATATGTCTACTAGCTCAATTAGCTAAAGTGCAAAATATAGTCAGTGTAACGAAGTGGTGGTAATAGTATTTACCATCTTTACGAATTGGTAATAGTAACAAATTTTTAAAATTTTTGGAGTTATTATCCAATTTTAGTCAAATTCGACGGATAAATACAATATATAGCTAGTATCTTATTATGCGGTGGCAATAATAGTCGTCGAATTTGGTCGGATTTGGTAATAACATCAAAATTTTGAAAGTTGTAGGTCAAAATTATTGTCAATTAGGGTGACTATTATTGCCATCGCATACAAAATACTGGTTATATTTTACAATTAAATCGACTCACTATCTGTCGACATAATTAACTAGACCAGTTCTCATAGTTATCCATTGGTGCTCTCCATTTATTTATTATAAGATGATGATTAATTTTACAATTATGTGTCAAACTAAACAAGTAAAGGGTAACTTATGTATAAATATAATATGAGATACAAATTCTTATGGAAATCAGCCCAACAACTAAGTGGATCAACAATTATTATTGTTTTTTTATAAAATACACGTGTATTCTATGAAATATTATGATTTGGTTAATATTGTTGTTTAGATTATGATATTTTTTTAATTAAAAAGTATGTATATTCATTGAACAAATATAATTGTCGGTAGTTAGGGTTGCCTAATGAAATAAGCATGAAAAACTAAAAACAAAAGGTCATATATCATATATGTTGAATATATAAGATTGAAAGATCATGGCATGTTGAGTAACAACTATAAAATGGACTAAATGTGTACATTTAAATAGTGTGTGATTTGTATTTCATATGGGATTAAAAGATCACAAGATCCTTAAGTGACAACTTATGAAACTGACTTAAATGTGTGCATTTATTTAGCTAGTAATACAATTTTTACGGAGTGTCACCTTGTTAATTTGTGGTGTGTAAATTAATTACACCATTAAAATTTAAAACACACAAGCACATTATTACCTTGTTGAAGGTGAATTTGGTGATTGCTTTTGAAATGGTTCAAGAACCACACACCGCCATCGCCGGCGCTATATATAATTTGGGAGCGATTTTATTTTATTTAATTATTTAAACAATAATTAAAATAATCACAATGTTTTACTTTACAGCATACTCCTACATTCGCCTGCGATTCGCGAACCACAAAATCCAATAATTTACATGTCTAACAAATCGAAAATGGGATTTTGTAGAATTTTCCGTGGGGTCAAAAAGCGAGTCCTAAGAGACCAGATTTTCAACATGATTCCTCGACCCCTTTGAAAGTTGTTTTTTTTAAAAAATAAAAAATAAAAAATGAAAATAAATAAATTATTTGAAGTAATATATAATTTAGGTGCCTCTAGATTGATGCAACATGTGAGATATTCCCCTTATAATGCAACACCAATTTGTGAATAGAGCCTTTGATGCGACTATAAGCAAAAATCCAAAGCAAGATTCACGAGAATTAATGTCACTATATTTAAAGAGAATAAAGAAAAGTTACAAATTGGAAAAATGGAGGGTCCTTTCTTTATGCCATCTCCATGCCAGCCGCTGAACATTGTGCAGTAATGCAGATAAAATCATGTGTTTGTGCATTGTGCGTCTATATTTGGCTTTCAGATTAAAATAAAGTAACATAAGAACATAAAATTGATTAATAAATAAAATTGAAGAACGGAAGGGATCGAAAAAAGAAGTTTCTCGGAATTTAAGAAAACCTTTTATGTTTGGAACTTAATACAACGCTAGCTGTTTTTCAACCAAAACTTCAAATCAAATTATATTACTTTTCATATTCTTTTCATTCCTTGAATTGATTGAGTTTCAAAAGATATATAATTATAGCATTCACATACTTTGAATTTATTTAAAAAAAATCATATATATGTTATGTAGAAAATGGGCTCAAACAAAATATGTTGTTCAATATTAATGAAAATTGTACTGGTCCAATTGACATGACGGCAGCGAAAAGAGCTACGAGATACCTTTAATTTTATTACTCCACATAAACAGAGACCGAATATCTTTTCATTAAAATAATTTTTACTATCTTTACTTGATTTTATCCATGTCATGTAAGATTTTTTGTCTCTTTATAGCCCACATAACAAAAAATGAACTAAAAACATTGGATGTCATAAGTATGAAGTCTTTTGATATAGGGAGATATGGATTTCTCGATTCGGTCGATTTGCTCGCCCAAAGATAACCGAGTTACCAAGGGGAGGTGATTTAGGTGAGTCTGTTTGGGGTTGTTGACCAAGGTCAGGTCGCCTGGGTCGGCATCCCAGAATTATGAAAGTTCAACAAGTAGAACTTAAAGAAGTGAAGGGTACCGAGCTAAACAACTCGATTGAAGCACAAGTCAATCACCTAAAACATCTGTTAGTTAGACCTGGAGATCTGGATTAACGACAAGGTACAACTCGGCTAAAGATAAGTTGAGGGACATGCAAACATCAATGATATGAACACAATAGCATAAACGCAAGAGTGTAAATGCAACCCGATATATAAAGACGAACTTTAGGCAACCCTTGGGCAACAAGTTACTGATATCCTCGGGCAATCCGTTGGCAACAACAATTCTTAGGCACAAAGATGCATATGTAGTTACGCACCAATGTAATTACTGTATAAATATGATGAGGTATGATGAGATATCTGTCTCGTATTTATCTGATATCTAAGCATTACTTACTACATTTTCTCACATCTTGGTACAAACTTTATCGTCGGAGTGCTTACGTCGGAAACATATATTGCAGATCAACAGCATCTTTTGGACAATCGAGGTACCATGCTTACCAATTAGAAGAGTTGGAGAGAATCGGCGACCTAAAAATCGAAATTATTTGGTAGATCCTTATCATTGTTGGACCAAATAAATTAGGCATAATTTCATGGCCAGTTCTAAATATTGGCATTTTTCTAGCAAATGCCTATATTTTTTGCAGACATCAAATTTGGTACATTAATTTAAAAATATTATCAAACAAGGCACACTAATTATTAGTGGGAGGACAAAGGTCGAATTATTTAAGTTTATCACGGGCTCGGCGAGGACTAGTTACTAGCCAAACACAGGCCGAAAATGTAGTTTGTGCATATAACTGTATACCGACAATTGACTAAGCAAACGAATTCTAATTGCTCTTAAATTTTGGGTTGAGTTTTTCGTCTCATTGAGAAGAATTCAACGGTAAGTCACATATTTGAAACTGACATGGGATGACACCAGTATTAGGCCAAAATATAACAACTCAAATTATTTTACACGAAAAATTGAGTAGTGAAACGAAATATAATTGCACAACAAATTTTTAGTTACTACCGTCTTGATGAGACAAGTCCAACGGTGAGTCACCCACTAAAACTTACTCTACAAGGCACCAAAATGGCCCCAAGAAGGAGAACAACGAATTTGGGGCTTTGGATGACAAATTGAACAGGCAAACAAGCTCCAATTTAGATCGAATTTAGTGCGTACGACTTGTTCAAAAAGAAGAATCCAATAATGGATCACCCGCCTAAACCGTATCGTAAATGGTGTTTAAATTAAACCAGAAATAAAATAACACATATTTTTTCGGATGAAAATTTGAATGGGATAACGAGCTACTATGGATATTAAAGTTTATGGGTACGAGCATCTCGACGAGACGAATCCAACAATGGGTTACCCACTTGAAATGGTCTTCCATCGTCGTTCAAATTAGAACTAAAAGGAAACGATGAACTTTATCATGTCACTAATATTAATGTACCTTGTTTGATTAATTTTTTAAATTAATGTACTAAAGTTGATATCATTTTGTTGGAAAGATTCAATATAGTGGAGTAAAAATAAAATTATACTAAATAAATTACATCGCTAGTTGTTAACTCCAAAAGTTTAAGAATGCTCCAAACAGCAATCGAAGTAAATATGGAGATTGAGAAATTTAATTTATTGCTCAAGTGGGAAACTCGTTCTGTTATTGATATGACGTGGATTGTGGAATATGGGCCTACCTTTAAGTCGAATACTACATTTATTTACAGATAAAATTTATTATTATTATCGAAAAAACAAGTCCAAGTATACTTTTAATTTTCTAAATGGGCCAAATATGGTTAATTGAAAAGTACAAAATTGAAAATGTACGAATTTTGGAGGATTTCCATTTTCGTATTGGAGGTCATGTATGAATATGGTGACCACGCGCGTATAGACACTAGAGAAAAGCGGAAATATGAATGCTACTAGATATGGTATAATAAAAAATACTAATTTACATTATAAAATGTTACAATTTTATTTACATGATTTTTAAAGTATGTCATTTCATTTGAAAATAGAAAAAATATAACTATATATCTAACTATTAAATGGGCCGCACGTTATTTATATAAATATTTTATAAAGCTGCAATTTATTTTCTATAGTGTATACTAACATACATATGTAAATAAAAATTAAATAAAGTGAATTACTACATATGAGGCCACCAAAAAAATAAACTATAGGCTATAGCTACATAGAAAATTTGGCTTCTTGTGCACAACCCATAAACAGCAAAAAGCTCAAGAAAGTTGTGTTTTTAGGAAAGTTCCACTAATTGGGGCAACATAGGATTAGATATGAATATTGGAGAACAGCCACAAAATTTTTACAAAAGATGAAAAATTAATCATAAGCGTGGGGAATTAAAACAGATACATAACTTTCCCACTCTATAATGAGTATCAAACCCATGATAAAAATAATCAGTTGGGTATCTTTGTGGAATAATTACTCATCATTTTCCTATATATTGTTTTTTCTTTTTTACTTTAAGAGCCATTTAAATGTCCCTACTGCTACTGTAATTCATCAAATATGAATCATTAATTTTCTTTTACTTTTTTGTTCCACCAAGTGGAGCAAATAAATTAAAACGTAGGTGGACTTTGTTTCTCAGATTTTCATGCACAAATGTGTTTTCGTTCTTCTTGATGATGAAAGCTGATAAGGCTAATTAATACGGCATGCTGATTTCATCAGCTTTCAGAAAATGGCTTTTTTTCTCGTCACTCTAGAAATGTAAAGGAAAGAATGAAGAATGTTTGTTTATTAATTAAGTATCATATCATATAGTAATAAGTATTGCTACGTACTCTCTTCATAAAACAACGGTGTATCATGGCAATTTCTACTCATTTCAAGCAAACATATTAGAATATAAAATTATTACAAACGTATGACGAATCGACCTGCCTAACAGATAGATGTCTCACATAAGACTTGGTCTAACTGTTGGGCAAATCAACTTGTTATACTATGTGTACAAATACATACTTACAATATCAAATATGTATATAAAAATAATTAAAAAGGCTAGCAATGTTTTAAATACAGTACCTATAATCATACCAGAGAAGCCTTTGGTAGGGAGAGACAATTGGTTTTATTGCCAATTTTAAAAGTATTAATAAATATTAATTTAGTTTATTACTATAATATAAATAATATACAAAAATCAATTTAATTAATGCTAAAGTTCATTAAAAATAATATAAAAATTATAAACATGTTAAATTAAGTGCATAACTTTCAAATTAAGTAAAAAAACTTTGTATAAATACAAGATACTAAAAATATTCACATAACGGTATTTTAGCCTATTTTATGATACAATCAATATTTTTCAGTATAAAAATAGTATTTTATATATAAAATAGAGGTATTTAAAGTGTTATTGTAACAGTCGAACCACCACTATCTAGTATTATCGGCTAGTAGGTATGGTTTTTAAACGATTTGTACAATTGCGTAACGACATTGATCGCACTCGTTAAGTATATAAATATTTTGTTGACACTTAAATCTATTTGTTAATTTTAATTTATACCAAGACTATTTGAAAAGAATAATAGACATTACTTCGAAAATATGATATATGTCATAATTTCTATTAATTAATCCTTCAAATGCAAATATGTTAAATCTGATAAGAGAAAAGAAACAAGTGTCAATAACGCTTAATTAATGAATTTGTCGTAATATCGCTTATGTAGACCAGTATTAAGAATAACTTACATTCAACATATAAGTTTTATCAAAACTAGTGTCCTTATGACGCAGGTTGTATGCACCAAATTCTTATGATATTTATGTAACTAAAAAAATATTTCTACATGAAAAAAAAAACATTTAAACATAAGTAAAAAAAGTTAAATGATATGGTTAATAAATGATATTTGAAGCAACTAGTTGAATATGATAATATATATTAGTCCAAATGGAAATGATAACGGTTATATAACAAATTTTAAAGCAATTTTCAAGAAATTGTCAAAAGTTTTCTAACATATGTAACTATATATGAATTTATTTATGATTTGATTGCAATATAAGAAAAGAAATAACACAAAAGATTAGCGAGAAAGGGGAAAAAGCATTTGCTTTGGAGATATATACGAAGAACACTTTACAGGCCAATAATTCAATCACCCCCGAGCCACCTCAGCAGAAATATGGAAGCCAAATTTCACGGAGTTAAAATTAATTTATTAAAAAAGAAAAAGGAAAAAAATCAAGGGTAATTAATATTAGGCCTTAGACCTCATCTAAAAGGTAACTAATAAATAGTTCATTCACGATACATAAATCTGTCTCTCTACATGCATCATTGCCTATTGAAGATTGGAATATTATATTTATTTGAATCTGAAAAAATTAAGAAGAAAGAAGAAGAAATAGAAGGAGAAGAAATGTCGTCATACAAACAGGCTTTAAATCACATCACGTAATTCGGCGTATGTCTTTTCCTTAATAAGATGCAAACATCTGTATACGACTACAAAATAATCATAACTCATAATCCTCAATATGCGTGCGTGTGTGTGAGAGAGCTACTGCGTTTTACTGTTCTGTGTGAGTATTTTATTATTTTTTATTTTCCTATTTCATATTTATTTATTTATTTATTTATTTATTTTGGAAGGGGGTTCATTAAAGAACAAGGGGAAACCTACAAAACGTAAAGAAAAGACGCACTCGTTTGACGTGAAGTGATTCCATTCCACCATCTTCTTCTACATCTTCAATAATTTTTCACCTTTTTAAAATTTATCCCTCCAATAATTAATTACTAAATTGAGATCTTGGGAAGAAGGGAATATAAGCTCCTCTCATGACTAAATTACCCCTTGAATTGCATGGCATGATGTAGATTTTTACCTAGTTGATAGAAGAATACTGTTAAGCAGGTCTTACGATTATGTAGTCATATATTTTTTTAATATATATACATATTTTTAATTGAGATATAATATAATATTATAAAAACAACATAAACAAAAGTACAATTGTATTATTGGAATGATCAATTATTGAGAGTAAAAACCCTATTTATTTACCCTAGAAAAGTTCATTGTGAGACCCATGTAATTAAGTTCCTCATATATATCTCATGCATTGTCATTCGCATTCGCATGTATAATATATAAATGTGTTCGTCCTAATTAACTATATGTGTTGTTCATCAATTGTTATCTGATCCTAATTCAATATGTTTTCAAAATGACATGGTTTTATTTCTTTTTTAATTTTGTTTTTATGGATTTGATAGTTGCATGAATTGAATAAATGAATTGTATAAGGAATATAGCAATGAGTATATGGAATGGGTATAGTAGTATGAAATTTTTCCGTTTATATTTTATTTATTCTTTTTAGCATTTTATCCTTATCCCAAGTGATATATGAATGAGCTTTTAGTGACGGAATACAAAATTGGTTAAGGAAAAGCAACCATATTGGGGAATTCCAAACGACACACATAAAATTATCAGTTTACAAAAAAACACGCACTGGCAATGAAGCAGATAGTCCACCAAAAACAGCAGTTTTTCAGTGTTTGGAAGGACCAAAGGACAAATAACACAAAAAACAAGACCAAAATAATAAAATTGTTTTTCAATTTTTATCCACGAAAAAGAAAACATAAATCCGATCAAGTATTTATTTAGTACACTCATTTTCGATATTTCAATGTTAATTTTTCATAAAATTTGATAAGTATACTAATTAGGGAGTAGAGAGTATTAATTAATAAAAGTAGAGAGAGAAAAGAGTGTCACGGGTTTGTCTTGAAAAGCCCTTAATCCACAGTCCTAGAAAGACACATATTCCCCTCTCTCCTCGAATATACAATGTATCAAAATAACAAAAATAATAATAACAATCCTTCCCTTTGGGCTTTCCACCCCCACTAACCCAAAAAATAATAATAATAATAATAATAAAATAATGAATAAATAAAATCGTTCTCTCATATACATACACACATATATATATATTAGCTACCATACCACTTCACTGATACACTCCTCACTCATCATCTCCAATCAAACAAACCCTCACTTTGAAAAACCCTTCGTTCCTTTCTCAGCAATTAAATTAAAAGAAAAAAAGAAATTAATCAGGCATAATTAATTTAGATGGCGATGATGATGGAGAATTCGTGCGAGGGCATATTGCTGTCGTTGGATTCACAAAAATCGGTGCCGGCGCCGTTTCTGACGAAGACGTACCAGCTGGTCGATGACCCATCCACCGATCATATAGTCTCCTGGGGAGACGACAACTCCACCTTCGTCGTGTGGCGGCCGCCGGAGTTTGCTCGAGACCTTCTCCCCAATTACTTCAAGCACAATAACTTCTCAAGCTTTGTACGCCAGCTCAACACCTATGTATGTATATATGCACTGGACTATCAGTCTCTTTAATTAATTGATTCTTCTTCAATCGCCGGCCGGCGGGAACTGATTTTCTCTTTCTCTTTTCAATTTTTATTTTGTTTGGTTATAGGGTTTTAGGAAAATCGTGCCGGACAGGTGGGAGTTCGCGAACGAGTACTTTAAAAAGGGGGAAAAGCACCTCCTCTGCGAGATCCACCGCCGCAAGACCGCCCAGCCGCCGCTACCAAGCCCCACCGGCGCCGGACACTACCCTTACTTCTCCTTCCCCACCACCCGCGTCAGCATCTCGCCGCCCGACTCCGACGACCACTGGTGCGACTCCCCTCCTCCACCGCCGCCGCCGACGAATCCCATGTCCACCACCGCCGCCGCCGCCTCTCTGACGGCCCTGTCGGAGGACAACGAGCGGCTGCGGCGGAGCAACACCATGCTGATGTCGGAGCTCGCCCACATGAGGAAGCTCTACAACGACATAATCTATTTCGTCCAGAACCACGTCAAGCCCGTCGCCCCCAGCACGTCTTACCACCACCACCACTTCTCAAATCCGCCGGCGGCGGCGAGCGCCTCCGTGCTGCAGAAGCCGCTGAACCAGCTAATCGGGTACCACCAGAACTCCGTCAGGCAAACGGGGAATAATTACTCATCTTCATCCCCAAGCCATGCCGGAGTGACGATAATGGAGGAGCCGAGTGAGCAGTGCTTCGGAACGAAGCTATTTGGGGTGGCCCTTTCATCGAAGAAGAGACTCCACCCAGAATGTAATAACACAACTCTTGAGACGAACAAGAGCAGGTTGGTACTAGACAAATCTCATGATTTAGGCTTGAATCTCATGCCTCCTTCCCAATATTAGTTACATTTTTTCTTTTTTTATCTGTATTTTTTTTTTTTTGTTCTTTTTGATACAATGTTTGGGATGAATATGGTTTGTGGTTGGGAGAGAGTACGTGGACGTTGTTGGCCTTCTTCTCCTTTTTCTCAATTTTAACTCTTTTCTGTAAATAAAATTATTTATGAACTATGATTTTGCAGGTTTCTATGTTTTTTGTTTTTAATTAACTCATCATGATCACCACTTGTTTGACAAAATGCCTATGTTNAAGAAAAGGTGAAATATACAAGTGGCGAGGAAGCTTTTCTGTTTGGTTTCAGTTATAAAACTGAAAAAGAAGGTATAGCAGAAGCTTGGCTGTCAATGCCAAATGCTGTTTTCATTTCTTTGTTTTCTGGAACTTTTTTCTGAACATTGCATTAATGCACCATACGTACATGTATGACCTTGTTCCCCAAACAAAATAGACAGGTACCAAAGTAAATAAAAATTAATAATATTATAATACTATAGCAACATAATTATTTTGTTAATAGTGAGAATTCAACTTAGGATTTTACCAATTTGTGTAGTTACATCTGTATGATATAATTATACATATTTAAGTGCGAGTTAATGAATGATTTAATTGATATTGTTGTTATTTTGTAGTAGAAAATTACAACTTATTTGTAGTAAACCAATTTCTGTACCAATTGGAAATATTTTGAAGGATAATTATTCTTCCATCCATTAGATAAACCATCAGATACACAGGAAACGAAGGCCATCGATCGTATCTGTGTTCCAATTATTTAATGGAAAATGTACAGTTGAGTGAAAAAAGATCGAAAATAAAATAAGACTAGATAAAATGTACAATCATTCAAGCAAACCTAAATATGGAAAATATCCATGATGATTGATAAGAACATACATATTATCATATAATCATATATGGGACACATTGATAGTAGTATTAGATAGTTGTACTACACTTGGTCAACTGTATTACACAAGACTTGACCAGCTTCGTTTGCCTAGTTGTTATGTGTATAATGCTGTGTTTGTGTGTGTGTGTGTTTAAATAGAAAGANATTAAAAATCCAATTTACCGTGGTGTATCTAACAGTATAATATTGAATAATAAGAATATATATTCTGTATTAGTTCCCTATATCATTGTGGAAACATCGATTTGTGATTGCTAAATATCAAACAAAGGAACAAAATATACTGTTCACTATCCTAAACTACTACGCAAATCCCGTGCGATGCACGGGTAAGAGATATTTATAAGTATTTATAAATTATAAATTCTCTCATTAAATAGTATTTATAAATTAAAAACATGGAATCAATATGTAATACAATGTACCTATACTAATTTATTGAAAATTAAATTGTGCAAAATACATAAAAATGTCTATTTAAAATTAGTACACAACTTGTGTGTTGCACATAACTGATAATAAATTACATTATATTTGTTTCAAAATATGTGTCATTTCAAAACTTTTATTCAGAAATTCGATTTGACTATAACGTGGTTCCATAAAATAATTATTTTGATAAAACTTGATCATATATTTAAAAACTTATGTGAATAATAAGTATAACTATAAAACTCATATTGTTTCATTTATTAAAATGAATTTATTTTTGTATCAAAAAATTTAAGTAGTTGAGTAAAAACAATCAATCATAAGATTTTTTATGGCAATAAATTGGACATTATTTATCATGCTAAAAAAAAATTAACGGTGCATTTCACACAAAAATTATGTGAAATGTCGTAACAAAAAGTGAATTAAATCGAGACCCACAATACAAATAAAAAAATTGACCAGAGCTTTTTCTATAAAAAAAATTGATACACGCACATTATATCAAAATGTCCGTTCATGTTATTTTGTCGGAGTTACGGTAATTTTGTGGGAGTTTAATTTCATACGAAAAATTGAAACTCACGCCTAAAAACCAATATATTGGCCTACGCATTATTGAAAAAAGTACACTGATATTGATTGATTTTTCAACAAATTTTCTACCAAAAAACAGTCATCAAATAACCTAAATAAATTTGCTCACTTTATACTATATATTGATTAATTTATTTCCAATAGAAACAACCATCAATACCAAAAATAAATTTGTCCACTTTATATCATATATTAATTAATTCACGTGATTTGAGTAATTAAAGTATCTTAAAATATGGCTTAATTACTTTCTTAAATAATGAGGCGCAATTTCCATAAGTGATTATTTAAAATATACCAGAAATTATTAAATTCATTTCCCAAAATAGTAAATAGATTTTTTTGAAGAGATTTAATTATATTTAAAAAACAATCAAACCTTTTTATATATAATTTTTTTTTTGCAAGTGGTTCATACCATCACTTTTAATTCAAATGCTTTGGCTTTACTTGCCCCTTTCTTCAATATTTTACATTAGGTTAGAGTTATAATGAAAAAGTCTGACTAACCATTTTCTGCCTAGCTAACTTTTTTACTTTTCTTTACAAGTGTTAATCACTATTAAGTTACTTTGAGCATATGAAAAAAAATTAGTGGAAACACGTCTATATAATCAAATGTGGTGAAAGTTAGAAATCAATAATTACTGATCAAAATCTTGGTCATGGGCATAATTACTGATCTAACTTTACACAAAACCAATAACCGATAAATAATTCAAATTTGAAATCATTCAAAAATTATAAAGCCTTATTAATCCTTGGTCAGTCTAAAGTTTAAACTAAACCATATGCTTTTCTTTTTTTTTTTT
>BKCP01005849.1:362085-403684 GCA_008636005.1 Striga asiatica | reverse complement strand
TTAGCTTACAGCTCTCTGAGAATATTGCATGAGTTCTCATTAGTGACTTTGTCAATGTCAGTGCTTGTGTTGTTATTTCCTTTTTTATAGATAGAATGAAATTACAAGAGAAATGTGAATAATATGTGCAATAGTTGTTCCCATCAAAATGGTGCAAATTTTAATGATGATCTTGTTTCAAGCCTGAGGTCTGGAACTTCTACATTCTTCAACTTGGGTAAGATCTATTGTGTTAAAATCTACATAATTACTTGTTTTGAATTCTTGGCTCTCAATTTTTTTACTTTATTAGCTGTGTTACATTCATTTTAAATTTTCTCGTTGTTCTTATGTCACAAATCTTTGATTTTTTGTTTTATTGTTATTTTATATTGTGTATCTGATGTTTCTAGAAGGGTATCAATACTTTGTGTGTGTAGTTATGGTCTTTTTCTCCTTTCGGATATCTCTATGCTTGTATCTCAATGTTGGCCAGTTTTCTATGTGTTGATAAGAAAAATGCAATCTTGCAGAATGCAGAATGAGATTCTAGTGTGTATCCTAAACCACAGTTTTCATGATTCTAGCCTAAGAAACTAAAGGTGAATTTATATTCTTTTTTATATTGGGTTTTTTTTTTTGTGGTCGAGGCTGTAAAGTACCTTACATGTTGGCTCATTTAAAATATGCAGGGTTATCACTTATCATTTTTGTTTGTTACTTCAAATGCATGGTCCATCCCGAGAACATGAGAGGTTGGGTACATTTTTCATAGGCCCAAAAAACCCAGCCTATTCGGCCTGGCCCATGAGGCTCATGGGTCGTAAAGGGCCCCCTGTTGGCCCAAGTTAAAAAACACGAGTTCCTGTTATACAGCTAGGCTTGGGCCTACAAAAACCCAGGCGAGTAAATTGCAATTTGGAACAACATGGTTGAAAAAAATAAGAAGAGTTTCTAGTTTCCTGTCTCAATTGGCATAAGGCTTGAGAATGTAGGCTAGACTGCTGGTAGAAGAGTTGAAGGTAGAATGCGGATCAAAAAGCAGAAATTATGGTTGGAAATTAATACTTAAAAAAAAAATTAAAAAAATCTAATGGGAAATAAAATATTGGGGGGGTAGGGTGGGACCGCCACTGGTTGATATGCTTCAATAAATTCGTCCTGCCATTTCCGATGACAAAGGGAAAGCTGTAGAATAGTGATAACAAATTACCAGGTCTCATGTGACGCTGTTTCACGGGGAGACTGTTGTGATATTTTTGTTTAAAATATAGTGCTGCTACTATTTTGTTTTATAAGGCTTTAGTTTTATTGTTAAGGGGCGACTGTTCTTTGCAGGGGCTGTGTGTTCAAACATCTACATTTTTGTGGGTTTGCTAATAGAGAAAATTACTCCCTTTACTAATGATTTGGCAAACACTATTAAAATTACAAAGTGTTAAACTTTTCATCACAAATACGAGAGATTTAATCTGTATATTTAGTTTCCATCGCAACCTCTCTCTCTCTCTCTCACTTTTCGCTCTTTCTTCCTTCTCTATCTATTTCTTCACACTAAAAATCGACAGCCAAGTGTCAATCAATTTTCTCTATTTTTTTTTTTTTTNNNNTTTTTTTTTTTTTTGGATTTTTTTCTCAATTCGTGGACCACCACCCCCATCACCCTTTTGACGGCGGCAGCTGAGAAGGTCGTGACCGGGTAAAAATCGCGATTGGAGGTTTGTATGGTGGGTAACGAAGGCAGATCAAAGATCAACGGTTCTGATGGCTCTCGGCGACCCAACTCTTTTCTTTACTTGTTATGGTTCATATCTCAATTGAAATACGAAATAGGAACTAAAATCAATAAATTTGTCGTTCACCTTCGAGCAATGTTATGATTCACTCGTGCAACGTCGAAGATGCACTAGGGCTCGTTGAGGAGATGAAGGGGTGACGTTGGGAGTGGTGAGGTCAATCAATCCAGTTTCAGAATTGTTTATATGTTGTTTATCTTATGTATGACTACATTCGATATGGATTTTGCAGTCATTCATAATTGTGTATTATGTTTAATCCTGTTTTAGAATTGTTTATATGCTGTTTTAGAATTGAATGATTTTTTTTTAATTCAAGTTGTCGATTAACTGTTTGAAATTAATCCCTTAATTCTAGGTATAAGATTTTATAGTTAGTTTTTTTCAATTTTTTTTTCTTGCATTTATTTAGCCGTGAATCAATGCACGTTTAATATGCAGAGAGAGAAAATTAATAGCTGGTACGTGAAAGTTCCTATATGTGAAAAAGATTTCATCAAAATGAGTTATTAAGAACGTATATTTGTGAATATTTTTGGGCTCTACATATGTAAATTTCCTTTGCTAATAATGGTTGTAGTGTATACGCATTAAAAAAAAAATAATGGCAAGATAAGATAAGGTGATAACGCAAAAGTAATAAATTATAAAAAATAAAAAGCCCACCCAACAACAAAATCTATCTCTCTCTCTCCCTCCTGATTCTTTTATCCAATCGAACCTCTTCTTGCAGAGAACATGTCTCTTTATTTATGTCTTCTTCACAAAAATAATTATACTTCTTTTTTTGTTTCCTTTAGAAAATAGTGCGTAATTCATTTTTTCAGTGAGTTTTTTAGGAGTAGAACTAGAATTTGAGCGGTGCCTAAAATAAGGTTACTGAGTTTTATTTACTTGTATGGGTGTTGCTGAGAGAAGCAGGCAAAACAAAACCGCCCCTGGATACCATTACATGCTTCTTTTCTAATTTTATGTTTTCGTGTCTGTTGTATGTATTAGTCTTTTGTTATACAAATTAATAATTAAATAGAATGAGGGCACATGCGTATATTCTGTTTGCTTTTATCATAAGGCAATAATTTTGATCGTAGTTGGGATTAACTAATGTACTAAAAATGACCTATGTCTAAGAATGATTAACGAGGATTAGTTATTAATCTCCCGATTATCATATTTTCTTTATTGCTAATTTGATGTCAAATCGGTATATTAATAATCTTGTGGTTAATAATAGATAAATCACTTTTATTGATTGGTATCAATCATTACAAGTTTCAAGTTCGTTGTTGATAGAAATTATTAGATGATGTTGCGTTTCAAGAGGCCCTATTAGCACTATTCATTATTTATACCCGTTAGAAGTCCTTTTCAATGTTTGCATTTAAATGTCCTCATTTGGAATTTTTGTGCATGTTTAAATCTCATTGTTGCCTATAGAAGGCACCTCTGACTGTAAGTGAAGGGGATGTGATTTTACCCTTTGCTGATTATACCATTTAAATAAATATAAGTGCCACTTCTCAACAAGGTCCGAGTCAAACCGGATTAACATATTTGTTAAAATATTTTCTTTGATTATTTTCATGCTAGCTAATATTAGTTTGACATCGTTCATTTGTATTAGTTTGGCATCGTTCAACAAATTAAGAGTTTCTTTGATGATTTTCTTGTTAGGCTATATTAATTTGGCATCGTCAAGCAAATTATAAGTTTTTTCCGATCCTACTTCATCGAGTTATTAATTTGTGTTGACCATATGAATTCAACCAAAGGATGGTCAACAAAAATTAATAAGTAATCATATATTTTAATTCGGGCCCAATGTTAAGAAGCAAGTACGTAATTTTAAGTAAATAACTAGGCGATGGCAAAGGGTGTGTTCACCGCAGGTAAAATCTGATTACTCACCACATGAAACAGTTGTTCCCCAAGTCNAAAAAGAAGAAAAAAGAAAGAAAAAGAAAAACTATTTGTTGAGCTGGGTCTGACTGAACCTTCCAGAATAGCTATTGGTTGGTCCCGATTCTCTCTTTTTTGTTTAAAATAAATAAAAGTAAAATAGGTCCTTAATTTCTAAGAGTAATATTTTAATTCCTGTTAAACAAAATGCCAAGTATAGTAATTAAATACATTTAAGGAACCACGGGCACGGCAATTTGGAGGCCGGTTAGCCACCGACAGTTAGGATTTCAAATGAGTCGAGCAACTCGTGAGCGTTCGAGTCAAAGCTCGACTCGAGCCTGAGTTTGACCGAACTCGAGTCAAGCTCGAACCCATAATTTGCATTGTCGAGCAACTATACATACATTTTAATTTTTTGATATAATTCAATATGAAATGTTATACAATGTCGTTAATATTTTGTAAATTTCAGTATTATTATATTCATTCTGATGACTAGAAATGTATTATTATTAAAACAAAAATATTCATCTACCCAATGAAAACACATTAAGTTGTATATACTAAGATCTCATGATTTTTCTCAATATTAAATTGTACTCGACATGAGTAGAAGAAAGATAATATTCTCAATATGTTGGAGCAAAGTATTTATTGCAATTCTATTTCTTAGTTAATTTCGTAATTGATATGATTTTGCATTGGCAACAGTAACAATTATTATAGTAGAATGCGATGTTTTGATATATTTATACAAAGATACAACAGATAAATAAAATATTGTAATAAGAAAATTTTAATATGAGAAAACAAGAACAAAAAAACTAATTAATAAGCAATTTCATTTACGAATTATTTTTGTAAAACTACACAATTTGTATTTATTATTTTAGAAATATATATTATAAAACTTAAAAATCTAAAATTCCAGGTGGGGCTATAACTACGGCCCTATATATATTACAATAGTATAACATAGCATGGAATCGTACCAAAATTCGATCTCCGGAACCGTACCAAAAAATCAGTGCAGTTCGGGTCGAAGATTTTTATTTTTCTGTTTGGTTCGGTTCGGTATTCGGGACTATCGGAACAGTTCAGTTCGGTTCAAATATTCGAAGATTTTTAATTATTTTTTAATTTTTTTTTAGTGACAACCTAGTTATATTTTATTTTTTACATGTTTTTATTATTATATGTTTTTTTTTAAATCCAACATTCATCAATACTTCACCATACTAAAGATTATATTTTTAAATCAACTTTAGAAGTAACTCTAAATTTTAGTTAAGGTTAAATTTGTGCAACTAACATTGATAATTTAAAATTCAAATATAATATAATATAGTTTTTTATTAAAGTAATATTCTTTAGCCTTCTATATCATGTTAGTTATAAGAAAAAATAAAACTAAGTATCGATAAATTTAAGTAAAGTTTAAATATTTTTCTAAATAAATATTTCTTTAACGTTTCCTTCTATTTTAAATATTTTTTTAAAAACAAGAAAAATTCAGCTGTAGATCAAATATTATTACTAAGTATGAAATTTAAGTGAAGCTTAATTGCATAGTTGTCAAAACCGGACCGGACCGGCCGCTCCGACTGGTTGAACTGGGGAACCGGCCGATTCACCGATCCAGTTCAATGGAAGAAACCGGCTGTGGCTAAAACCGGTTAATGACAGGTCGAACCAGCCAAAATCCAGTTGGTTCAACCGGTCTTTTTCCCATATCCCATCTTTATTTTCTATTATTTTCTATCATTTTATTGTTTAATCTATATATGGTGGGACCAACCTTTTAAAAAATAAGTCAACTATATTTAAAATATCAATAAATTAAATAACTTAAAAATTAAGTGAACTATATCTATGAAATATTATAAATATATATATATATATTTAAAAATATCAATAAATTAAATAACGGTCCAACCGGTTCAACCACTAGTCGGACCAGTGAACCATTGAACCAGTGTCAACTAAAATGAAAAACGCCAGTTCGGGAATTCTCTCGTCGGAGAGCGTAGCATATTCTCTCGTCGGAGAGCGCTTCAATTCTGATCTTCTTCAGCTTTTTTAGCCTATTCTTCATATGTTCACCTTCATCTTCTCCGTCCCATTCTCTCCTTAATCCTTCATCATCCGTGTCTTTTGTGAATACCTGTAGGCCTATTCTAGGGCTGCTATGCCGACATCCCACTGTATTGGGCAAGACGAAGAACTTGCTCAGAAGCTTCAAGATGTACTTCTGTCGGATAAAGAACACTCTTTCATCGACATTGGGCAAGACGATATCAAATTTAGCGCAGATGAGTGCCAATGTAGCCTGTTTGGGAAAATCATTGGTGATCGTAGAACTAGTTGGATTGGAGTTAAAAGAGCTATGTCCCATATCTGGAAACTCAACCAACCTATGGAAATTAAGGAGCTGGGGCCAAACTATTACCAATTCATATTCCAAAGCAGGGAAGATAAAGCAAAAGTTGCAAAAGGAGTTAATTGGACTTACGAGAATCAATATTTGGTTCTTTTTGAATGGAAAAGAGGACTCTCGATCAATCATGCCATTTTTCAAGAACTTCAGCTGCGGGTTCAAGTATTTAATGTTCCTCTAGATTGGCTCAGTACTGAGGTAGGACTTAAAATTGGGAAGTTTTCAAACAAGTGCAAAATGTGGTGATAGTAGGAGCTGGTAGTCATGGTGGTAGAATCATGCGCCTATTAGTCACAGTGGATTTAAATGAAGCTCTACCGCGTTGTGCACATCTCAGGCTTGATGATCAATCTGTGAATGTAGGTTTCAAGTATGAAAAATTGGTGAACCACTGTCATTATTGTGGTCTAATTGGACACTTGGAACAAGCTTGCTCCAAGAGAATGGAGGACATACGTTCACGCAACCTGACAGAGGGACAATAGGGTGCTTGGATGAGAGCATCTAAAAATAGCCATTGGTCAGGCCTTCATACGTCTGGATCTCAAAGTCCACCTCCCTCTGTTAACCCCTCTTCACCTGCTCGTACATATTCACCTTCTTCTCTTTCCACCACCCCTAATCATGACAGCAACAAACTCCTTTCCATTGAAGAGCCACCATCCCATCACAAGATACCAACTACTGAAGCTTCCACCTCTCACTCCAATCACACCTCTCCTGCCTCCAATATACTTCCTCAACAGACAATCAACCCCCTCACTATGTTGACTGAAGATAATTCCTTATCCGTGCATACTCCAATCATTCCCAATGACATGAAAATTGAAATTCACCACATTCACTCACCTCTAGACAAACCTATGACATCATCCCATCCCACACAGCCCTCATCTAAACCAAAACTCTGGAAAAGAGATACAACCAGATTGGGTAGGCTCCAAAGGCAGGATATCAGCCTCTCAGTCCAAGAAATGGGTAAATCTGCAAAAAGAAGTAGAGACTCTACTGAAGGAAACATAGCAGAGGACAATGCCTTAAATCCAACTCAGGAAGATAATAAAAAACAAAAAACAGACTCTGATCAGGTGGGGGTGGCCAGCCTTGAGTGGCACCCAAGTGGCCAATGCTAGCTGTGGTGTGGAATTGTAGAGGGCTGGGTGGCCCTCTACAATTTCCCAAATCAGAGAGTCAAATAGAACTCACCACCGGGCTTTTATTTTCTGTCAGAAATTAAACAATCCTCATCTTTTGTTAAATCTGTAGTTAGAAAATTAGGTTTTGATAATAGATGTTCTTTTGTGGATCCTATGGGCCTTAGTGGAGGATTGCTTCTCTGCTGGTCCTCAGAAGTTCAAATTCTCCAAACTACCAAGCAGCCCTTCTACATTGCAGTTGAATACACTTTGGCAGATTCTACTCCTACTTGGGGAATATTTGTCTACTTGAGCACCTGCCTCCTTACTAGGCAATCCCAATGGTCAGAGTTGCTTTCAACCAAATCCTCTTGGGGTAACCACTGGCACATCCTAGGAGATTGGAATGACATCTGCCACAGTGTAGAAAAAAAGGGAGGCATTCCAAGAACAGTGGCAAGTATGGAAGGCTTTAACTCCTTCATTGATGGCATGGAAATGGAAGAAATAAAAATGGTTGGCTACAATTTTACCTGGTGTAACAACAGATTTTTAGAAGGGCTAGTGGAAGTAAAACTTGACAGAGGGTTTGCCTCAGCTGAGTGGCTTGACCTACATCCTCAAGCAACCAATTTCAATGAAGCCAAGACTGCCTTGGATCACTCTATGTTAATCTTACAGTCTGGTGACAGAAAGGAGAGGAGGAAAAGCAGGTTCCACTTTGACAAACGATGGCTCACAAGAGAAGGAATAAAAGATGTTATTCAAAAGGCTTGGAGCATTCCCCACTCTGGTACTCATTTTTTCATCCTAAAGGAAAAAATCAAGACAACTAGGAAGGCCCTTCTGCTATGGAGTGCTACCTTTAAAACTCAAAAACAGTCCACCATTGATAATCTCTCCAAAAAACTCACCACATTACAACAGAATGGAAGCATAGCAAATTGGGAAGAATGGATTGAAACCAAAAAGGAACTAGCCTCAGCCCACAAAATTGAAGAACTCTTCTGGCAACAAAAGGCACGGATTCAGTGGTTAAAAGAAGGAGACAACAATTCTAAATTCTTTCATGCTTACACCATGGTTAGGAGGAGGCAGAATGCCATTTTCAGGCTTCTTACACCACAAAATCACACCTGTGACACCCAGCAGGCAATTCAACAGCACATTGCTCAATTTTATGAAGAACTCTTTTCATCTGAAGGATCATGGGGTGGTGACTCAATTCTCCCTCTCATCAATCCTTCCATCATTGAAGACATGAACCACCTGCTTCTACAAAAAGTAACTGAAGAAGATATCAAAGTTGCACTTTTCAGCCTGCAAGCAGATAAAGCCCCAGGAGAAGATGGTATGACAGCACTTTTTTATCAATCCTTTTGGGAGATCATCAAATCTGACTTAGTATCTGCTACTTTAAGTTTTTTTAATGACAAAGGCTTGCTTCTCAAATACTGGAATCACACTATTGTTCCTCTCATTCCTAAATTTCACAACCCAGAATATGTTGCTCAATTCAGACCTATTAGCCTCTGCACTGTAGTGTATAAGATTCTGTCAAAAATCATGGCTCAAAGGCTTCAGAAATGCTTAGAGGTGTGCATTAGTGATTCTCAGTCTGCATTTATCAAAGGTAGACAGCTCATGGATAACGTCATCATTGGTCAGGAAGTTTTTCACTATCTTCACAGGCACAACTCTAACAGACACTGCTTTTTGGCTCTTAAACTTGACTTAATGAAGGCATTTGACAGAGTTGAGTGGATTTGTGTCAAAAAAATTATGTTGAGAATGGGCTTTCATCCAGACTTTGTGCATTTTATTATGATGTGCATCACCTCTTCATCCTTTTTATTCAAAGTCAATGGAGTTGTATCTGTATCTGGTTTTGTAGTGCCTTCCAGAGGGATTAGACAAGGGGATCCCCTATCCCCTTATATTTTCATCATTGTGGTTGAGGTGTTATCTGCCCTGGTTGCTCAAGCTGTTAATTCAGGTCATCTCACTGGACTGAAAATCTCCAAAAATGGTCCAGCTGTATCTCATTTGCTCTTTGCTGATGACTCCTTACTTTTCTGTAAGGAAAATGTAGACCAAGCTCATACCATTCTTACCATCCTTGAGAGATACAGATTATTCACAAGGCAATCAGTCAACTTGAACAAATCCTCTGTGTTCTTTAGCAGGAAAACTCCTTCTCCTCTTCAGAACAGCATTTGTGCAGCTCTATCAGGGATTACCAGTCACAGATCAACAAGATATTTGGGTCTCCCCTTAGGCATTGGCAAGTCTAAAATTGAGACCTTTCAGTACATTCAAGATTCTGTCCAACAAAGAATTCAAGGCTGGAAATCTAAGTTACTCAGTCAAGCTGGTAAAGCTATCCTCATCAAAGCTGTCTTGCAGGCCCTTCCAATGTTTTCTATGTCTTGTTTCATGCTTCCAAAAACCCTTTGTGCAAACATTAACAAAATATGTTCTCAGTTTTGGTGGAGCACTGGGGAGGATCTTTCTCATGGCATTCATTGGAAAGCATGGAACTTTCTATCCCTTCCAAAAGCTGATGGAGGACTTGGCTTCATGGAATTTCAACTCTTCAATATAGCCCTCATTTGCAAGCAGCTGTGGAGAATAATAACTCAGCCTGATCTTCTTGTCAGTAGGATTTCGAAAGACAGATATTACCCCAACTGCTCTATCTTTGAGGCTATCAACACACCAAACTGCTCCTGGATTTGGGCCAACTGGCTGAAAGTTCTTCCTACATTTGCCAAAGGCTATGCAGTGGAAATTAGAAATGGTGCTGCCACCAGATTGGAGGATGTCAACTGGGTTCCCAACATTTTGACTCGTAAACCCACTCTCATAGAACTGGCTAGAGGGCACTTGATTTGGGTGAGGGAGTTAATGAATGAGTCATGGACTAGCTGGAACTCATGGCTGATTAATCAAGTGTTTAACAACCAAGACAGTAGAGCAATCCTAGCAATCAACACCCTCAATCCAAGCAAGCAGGACAGACAATACTGGAAGTTCAACAAGAAGGGGGTATTCTCAGTCTCTAGTACTTACTCATTCCTCTCTCAACAAAAACTGCTATCCCTTGGCATTCCTTCTAGCAGTTCTATGATTGGTCCAACTTTCACAAAGCTTAAACAGAGGCTCTGGAAACTGAAGGTGGTATCTAAGGTGAAGCTCTTCATTTGGAAATGTATCACTGGTGCTCTTTCTGCCAAAACTAACCTTCAGAGGAGAGGTATGAGCTTAGATGTTTTATGCAGTATTTGTGGAGAACAACCTGAAACAATGAACCACATCCTCTTCACTTGCTCCAGAGCTGCTGAACTGTGGAATCTTTCCCCTGTAACCTGGAGTTATCTTCCTGCTATTGGAGATTCTTTCAGCTGCTGGTGGTACCACATTTGCTCCCTTGGTGAGTCAAACATATCAGAGGCAAGAATTCAACTCACGACGTACATTCTCTGGTGGCTCTGGAAATCACGCAACATTAGCATATTTGAAAACAACCTGCTCTCCATTCATGTCACTCTTAAAGCTGCTCATAATGACTAGATGGAATTCTCTCAACTGGTTTCCTAGTTTTACTATGTTTAGGCTTTTGATTTGGTTGCTTTCCTTCCTTTTGTCTTTCATTTTCTTTTCCACCTCTAGGCCTCTGGGCAGTGGAGTGTGTGTTAGTTGGTTGTAGTGTTTGGCTAGTTGTTGCTTGAGGCTCTAGGCCGCTTCGTGCGTGTCCTCTCAATTTTTTTTTCCTTTTCGGGCTTGGTCTGTACTATTCGAACTTGGTTCGCNAAAAAAAACCATTGAACCAGTAGCTTGACCGGTTCGATGACCGGTCCGGTTTTGTCAACATTGCTTAATTGTTATTAGTATATTTTATTTGCATTTTAAAAATTCTCAAATTAGATAGGATCAAAGTTGATATAAAATATATTAATAACACACATCTATTTTTATGACTCGGTTTTTCGGTTCGGTTCTCGATACGGATATTTACGTAATCTCTAGAATTGTACCAATTATTTTTTCGGTTCGGTTCGGTTCGGTTCGGAGAAAGTCAAACGGTCAACGGTTATTTTTTGATTCGGAATGATTTCGCTTCGGTTTTCGGAACCATTCGGAATTCTTTAAGTCCCTTGCCCAACCCTAACTGCTTAATGGTAATTTTACTTTTCTACTTAAGAATTTTCGAGCCGAGTTCGAGCATTTTGATTTCGAGTCGAGTTCAAGCTGAGTTCAAGCTATTTTACTTTTTTATCGAGCTCAAGCTCAAGCCTCATATATCGAGCTTGAGCTCGAGCTCCAACTTGAGCAACTTAAAAAAATAATGAATTCTGCTCGATAATATCAATGTTCGACTCGACTTGACTCCTTTGCAGTCTACGGACGATGGTGAGTGCCTTCATTTATTCATGGTTCTGACGCAGGTCATGTGGGTGGGGTTTTGGGGGTCATAAAAGTAAGTAAATTTTTTCAAGGCAAAGTTAGACTGATCATCAAAGTTTTCCACTCAAAACAAAATAATATTGCACAAATATTCATACCAGGATAGAATAAAATAATATTACTTGTGCACCACCAAAAGCACTTATGGCAACCCTGGAACAGTTGGTAGATTAGATTTAGATCTCTGCCATTTCACAGTGGGCCAAATTTCTACTGATAATTCAATCTTTACCCTCGCTTTCAAATTATGAACACATATTTACATACATGCATTGCATATGGATATCTATATGTGATAAATAAATGCTGAGGACTTAGATTCTTATTTGGACAATAAATTTTCACTATGTAGCAATATTGATTCCATATTATCTTATTAATCTTGTGAAATTATTATGATTCCATAAATTCTAAATTGCTGGAGTAAGCCTAAGCGTCTAAATTCGATGTGCCATACCTTTTTAACAAAAATTAAAAATACTTACACTGTTTCATAACATCCTTTTGTTTGTATTATTTTTAAATTATGATATTTTCATAAATATATACCTATTGTAAGTTATGTCGGACTAATAGATGACTTATTGATAAATGATAACTTAGCAATTTGTTTATTAAATCACCCTGAATTAGTGAAAAATGAACGTATAGATGGAGACTATTCTAGGTATTTAATTGAGCATGTGTTTAAATTAATTTAATGAAGTCTTAATTAATGACCATGATGCAGACAGTTTAGTTTCACGTCACTTCATACGCATCCGGATCTTTCCTAAAATGGATATTAATTAAAGAAACTCATGATTATGCTCGTATTTTGACTTAGTTAAATAACTAAACAAAGAAGGTTGCTTAATATAATCCTTTCCTTAATTAGTAACCCCAAATGGAGACAGTTTAATTTCGTGCTACTAAGCAATAGTATGTGCATAAATGATTACTATATGTTGTGGGATCTTTTTCCTATGATGGCCCATATGACTAATTTGTTTTTAATCAATTTGCTTGGTGATGCTTTTCTATGCATAATAAAACAATTATCATCATGCACTAGAATATATAAATATCTGACATTTCCCACATATAAAGATTGCTCCATCAAAATAAAATAAAAGAAAAAATTACAACTTGATTTTTTCGTTTTCAACGAAAGAAAAAGAAAAAGTTCACCAACTTTATAATAATTTGACATTATTATATTATACAATAGAAAAGACAGATAGCATGATGTATAACGATACATACACATATCAATAATATATATTTGTACAATAATCTTATCAAAGTAATCTTATCAAGTACATATGAATACAAAAACATTTAATGTAAATAAATAAATATATTAATTGAACCACTTGTAGTGTATATATATACCTTTCCCATTTGCCCGATTAGCCCCGTTGCAAATCACAAATTTAATTCCTCCATTTTCTTCTCCCACGCCCATTACTATAAGAGTATAAGTGCATTTTTTATTTTTTTTTATAAAACTTCTAATTCACCTTACCCATTCCTCTGTTCCCAAGTTTAGTTTTCTCAGGCTTTTTCCCAAAACAGAAAGTAGTTTCTATTTTTATTTTTATATTTTCCCAATTCTGATAAGCAACTTAATTATCATAATATTATCATATAAACAAAAAAAATTAAAGAGAGAAAGATAAAGGCATTCATGGACATGGATTTGATGAAATCGGTGAACGAGGAGCAGATGGAAATGATGCTGATGCAGATGGAGAAGCTGCCGGAGTTCGACGAAACTCCGATCATGGAATTCGGGAACAATATTCCGACCACCAACAACAACAACATAGCCATGGAGAATCTCCAGATCTCGTCTCCTTCTCTGTACTCGTTCTCCGGCGAGGCAGGGGATCGCCGGAGCTCTATGGCGGCGATGCGTGAGATGATATTCCGTATAGCCGCGATGCAGCCGATCCACATAGACCCTGAGGCGGTGAAGCCCCCTAAAAGAAGGAACGTTAGGATCTCCACCGACCCACAGAGCGTGGCCGCCCGCCACCGCCGGGAGAGAATCAGCGAGCGAATTCGGATCCTCCAGAGGCTCGTTCCCGGCGGCACCAAAATGGACACGGCCTCCATGCTCGACGAGGCCATTCACTATGTCAAGTTTCTTAAGAATCAGGTGCAGTCACTCGAGAGGGTCGCCGCCGCCAGGCCGCCGCCGCCGGGGGTGGGCTTCCCCGTGCCGATGTCGAGCGGAAGCTACTTTCCGGCGGGTGGGAGGACGGGCTTCCATCATCATCATCATCAACAACATCAACACCACAGTCAGGCGGCGGCGCCGTACCAGGATGCGCACCAGATGCTTGATTAAATGTCTGAAAGAGATAGATTTGAAATTTAAGGCCAATTGATTGGGGAGTAGTTTGTTCAAATGTTTAGTGGTCTTTTTTAATTTTTTTTTTTAATGATTAAAAGAAAGAAATTACCGTTTGTGAAAACGAGAGACAGGGTTAAGATTTGTGCGGGTTTGGGTATTGGTTGTGTAAAGAAAACACAGGTGTCTCTCGTTATCATTGCCAAATTATGAGGCTGCATGTGTAATTTCTCTTGTGATTGATGATGATAATAAAATCTTTGGCATGTACAACTCGTATGCTTTAATATTATAAGCTCTCTTCTATTCCACACACACTCATCACACAATTTTAAGAACAGATTCCCTAACACAATTAATTCAATAATTAATAAACCGTTATAGCAAATACCATTGCAAAGATGACATATACCCATTATTATGAAAGTATGAAATGCAAAGATGAAATATACTAATTTGTATGATTAAATATAAGGATTTTAAAAATCATTGTACTCTTATTATATTAATTTTCATTATGATTATTATTTTCTATTTATGCTTATTGTACATTTCATGTATAAAAAATATATACATTTTATTATACATTAAGAAAATATAAAAGAATTTATACGGGCGTCTGGATTAGGGCTGCAAACGAGTCGAGCGGCTCGTACGCTCGAATTTGACCAAATTTCAGTCGAGCTCGAGAGGCTCGAGTATGTTACCGAGACAATTTCGAGCCCAAATTTTCAAAGGTCAAGCCGCTCGACATATGCGGTGAAATACTTAAATACCCTTTATATATATGTAATTCACAAATTGTCATAAGTGCATAATTTATAGTTGTTAAAATTCGAGCCAAACTCGAGTCATCTCAATTGCATCGAACCAATCTCGAGCATTTCCATTTTTTTCACGCGCCGAGCTCGAGCAATGAAAAAAAAATCGATCTACGCTCGACTCGTTTGCAGCCCTAGTCTGGATCGCCTAGGTCACCTAATCAATCTAGGGATGTCTAACTTCACAACCGCCGGACTGCCGAAGCAGCAACTTATTGCTCGAGCGCCTAGAAGGTCCGCCTAGCCGAAAATAAGGGCGCCCAAGTGTCGTCTAGCGTCTAAGCGCAAGACGACTTTTAGTACAATGATAATTATGGATGGCAACACAAAAGTAAGTAAATCTGTGGTTTGTGATAAAATGGTTGTTTGGAGTGCTAAGAGCATCTACAATGTTTTGGGTCTAATTGTACTTACTTGGCATGTAAATAGACCTGGGTCTAGGATGATATGGACAAAAATATATAAAAGTATCAAATTTAACTCCAATACAAAGAGACTAGGTCTCTACTTGTGGCTAAAATAGACTTAAGGCTAGACAGGGTCTATTTTTCTTGCTGCCTCATAAGCAGGACCCGGTCCACTTACACTTGCATTGGAGTACTTATTTTTCTTGATTGGGTTCATTTCTTATGTGGCATATATATTTTTGTAAGTGAACTCAAAAACATTGTGGGTGTTCCAATCATCGATGTCAAACTATAAAGACACTAAACATGCTATTATTTCTATAGTCGGAAGGCCAAATCTTGCTAGTTCTTTATTAATGGCTAAAAACAAGTTGAATTTCGTAAGGCACGGCAGTTAAAAACCCCGTGGGGGTTTCGCTGTAGGATTGATCCTTCCTAAGAAAAAAAAAAAAGTGGATTGTTTAATTAAACGAAGAATCCTAATTTTCCGTGCTTGCAATCTTTAAGTAGAAAGGAATCAACACTGAAAATGATGCCGGGTTATTAGCAACCCCATGCCCATGTGCTTAACTATCTCTACAGCAACTTTTGTCTTGTAAGAAAAATATCGTGTTTGTGTGTGAAAGTGCAATAAAGAGATTAGAATTGGGACCAGTGTAAAAAACTTGGTTAGGGGGAATTCCCCAATTGCACCACAGCCAAAGGTCAACTAGCAATAACACATGCTCCTTAAACTGTTAACTTGTAGGTCCAGATAAAATTTTGCACTTGTACTTGCTCATTGGAGCAAATGGCTCTTCTTCTTGGGCCAACAAAAACATCACACAACTAGGAATCCTTTTTCTGGATTTTGATAGTTCCGACGATTAGGAATTTTAGGAGCCTCAATTATACCACACCCACTGGCTATTCTTTGTATGGATTGTTAAATTTTGATTAATGTTTATGATGTATATCAAATATGCGTAAGATCTTTTCAACATACATAAGTCTCTTGTCATTGAGTTACGATTGTATCTTATTCTCTTCTCTCATCTATATCTATATATATTGAAAGGGATTGTTGAAATAATCTAAAATAGTAACTTTGACTTTGTAATTAAATTGGTTGACTTATTGTTAAACAAAATATCATAAAAATACTCTAATATATTTGAAGAATAAATATCAAATTATACTTACCGATTTTAAATCGTGAAATTTGGTTAATTAATAGCATGACTTTCAATATGAATAAAGTAGTGTCGAATTTGAACATTATTTTGTGATAATTATCACAATAAAATTTGATTCTTTATATTAATTACGAATAATAACTACAATGTATGTCTTATTCTTTTGGTAACCAACCATATACCATCATTTTCTGCAATATGTCTTTTACAAAAGCGACTATTGAAAAAAAATTATTTGAATATGCATGATAAAATCGCAAATATAATTACAAAATAAAAATTGAAACCAATTATGTGGCTTGACATGAAAATTATTAGTTTAGTAGGAAAAATATAAATATTTATAATATATATTGTTCCAAATTATGATGACAAACGGGTCATCGAGCTATCCACGTAAATTATTAACTTAAAAAAATTATAACGTATATTGTTAAAAATTATAATAATAAATTAGCACGTGATCTATAGAACAATGACGTAAACTGTTAGCTTAGAAAAATAAAGAAAATATTTCTTATATATTGTTATTAAAATACTTATAATATACATCATTATAAATTATACATATAAAAAATAAAATAATATTGATGTAATTAAAAATTATTAAATATTTTAACTTCAAAATAATATATATAACAATCTTTTTCTTAATTATTGGTTATAATATTTTGCACAATTATTTAATTTTAGCATAATTTATTTTGAAATTTAAATATTGTAATAACATATGGGTAAGGAAATATAGAGAGGGACGTATTATGTGTGTATTATCTATTGGTAATATTTGAATATGTTATAGTTAATATTTGAATATGCTAAATTGTCATTATTTTCCAAAATAAAATTTTACAGAACAAAACCCATTGAATTGTATTTTCCTATCATCAGAGAAAAAATAGCACAAGACATTATCCCAATCATTTGTATCTCATCCAAAGACCAGATTGCAAGCATTTTCGCCAAATCATTTGGCAATCCTTAATTTTCAATCCTTTCTTTTATGGTGAACTTGAAAAGCATTCATATCCATCTTGACGGATAATAGAATATACTCCCTCCTATCTTTTTTATTTGTCATTCTAAGTTAATAGGTTATTCACTAAATAAATGTCGTCCTACCAATTTTGTTCATACTTTTCCAATTTTAGCCCTTCCATTTATTACAGAGCGGCTCTTCATTTCCAATTTCCATCATTCCCAGAACATCCATCACGATCCCCATGAATATCTATATGTTTCATCTCACTTTATTTCTCTATATCCATCTTCCACAAATTATTCATATCCATATTTATAGATCTTTTTAGATGTTTCACAAAATTTGAAATGTTGAGTGGGAATTTTGATTTTACCTCCTGTCAAAATTTTGGCTCCAAAAAATGAAAGCTTAAGAAATGAATTTCTACACAATTTGAAGAAAGACGTGGAACGATGGAAGCTGATGGGTTTTCATCTTAAAAGTTTTTTTTTTTTTTATTTTTCATCTTAAAAGCTTTTTTTTTCTCTTTTATTTTTGTTACTTTTTTCTTTGTGTTTGATCCACGCATTCCAAGCATTTTTCTGTTTGTCTTACTTTTTTTCTTTTTCTTCCACAGAATTTTCATTTACTTTTTACTAATCATCATTAATTGTGTTACTTAATAGAGTTATAGACAGATTTATAATTTTCATTCAATAGGGTTAATATTGGTAAAAAAAAAGTTCTTAATTAAAGTGCTAGTTCTCAAAACGACAAATAAAAAAAATAGGAGGGAGTATAAAAATGTATTTATGTATGTAACAACTTTATAATTAGATTAGCACTTTTACTTGTAGATCTTGTATATTACATTATTGACCCAATATAAAATGTTCTTCCATGTACAATATTTTTACTTTTCATATTATTCAATAATACAGAAAATCCCGATGCTTTCTCTATTTCTTGTGTTCTTCGATTTTGAACTTGACAATTAATAATTATTGAGAATTTTGAAAATAAAGCAAGTTGAAGTGGTACACAAAATGGAATAAGACGTGTCATGACAATGTATGACGCTTGCCAACGCAAAAGGTACCGTCCAACATTGATTGACATTCCAGAAATAGCATGTGAACTAGGTTTTCATATTTAAGGAAAAAGGAAAAAAATCATTTCAACTAAATCGAAATTTAAGTATGCAACCAACCGAGCACAAAAGGACAAATAACCAAGTATTTATGATTTAGGAGAGCTCATATTTTTTCCTCTCGGTTCAAAGGGCCCCATAAAATTGAAATCATATCTAACCAACCATAAATTGTAAATATTATTACAACTACACGTACTACACAATATATGTGTAGTATCGAATTTTATTCAAGGCGAGCTTCTCCTATTAATATATTTTTTTTGGGTTTTTCTCTAATAAAAGAATTAATTCGGTAATAGCTATACATGGACTTTTTTGTTTGAATCTTTCTCTATCAGAAATTCGAGAAATATAATTATTGATGATGTATGAAAAGCTTGGATGCAAGCACGAATATATTTTGGAGCCTTATCTTCTAAAACTGTATCTTGTTTGTTTTTGACTTTTATCATGTGAAAAAAAAAATACGAATTCATAAAACAACCGGCCAATATCTATATGAATAAAATAATTAATGATATTGTATTGGTCAAGTTGGTCGAAGGAGTCAATAAGATAATTGTTAGAATATCACTTGTTAGTTGTCCACGTCATTTATACATAGAAGATATACCCAAATTATAAGTCTAGTGGGTTATTCCTCCCTTTACAATTGAATTTGAGATGAAACCTCACTTGGGCTTCACTTCACCCGTCACCCAGCGCAGTTAGGCTTGGCTCTCGGCTCCGTATATGGGCTTGGGCTTTCGATTGAAGGATTCAAAAGTGAGGGGCGTGTTAGAATATCACTTGTGAAGGCTTCATATGGGCTTTCCCTGCTATGGTGCGCTTCACCCGTCACCCAGCCCAGTTGGGCTTGGGCTCCCGGTTCCGTATATGGGCTTGGGCTTTCGTATGAAGGACTCAAAAGTAAGGAGACGTGTTAGAATATTACTTGTGAAGGCTTCATCTGAGCTATTTGTGCTATGGTGCGCTTCATCTGTGGGACTGCACCCGTTACCCCGTGTTTCTTACAATACAATAATATTGAATGATTCCCGATACAATTTCGAGGAGAAAGATGATAGATAGAGCTTCAAATCATTTAGACCGTGTTTCTAAACCAATAAATTTATTCAAAGTGATTTATTCTAATTAAATAAGATTAACTTAGAAAAAGTAGCATAGTTAGTTGTTAATGAGATAATGAATTTTTAAAATAATATTTAAAATAAAATAATTAAAGTTGATTTGATGTAAAAGTATGAGAAAAATAATACGAAGTGATGATTAGTTCAAATTATGTGAAGTTGATTAATAGTGAATTAAAGTTGATATGATGTGTAAAAATGATTGGTTGTTATTATTTAATTATATTATTAATATTGAGGACATCGATGTTGAGTTAAAGTTGAGTTAGATTTTACGTATGAATTAATTTGAATTGAGTAATTTGGTTTACAAACACACCCTTAACTTTTCCACTGTTTTTTCGAATCAGTTTCTACAATTCTTATTTTATATTTCCGCTTACAAAATGGTATATATTGCTAAATTACTCATTGATATAAATTGCTGAAACTATAAGATATTACTATCATGATGAAATAAGATTGGTTTTGGTTAAACGTTAGGCCTATCTATTTAATGAATTTGAGTAATTTTCAACAAGGCATAATTATATGTGTACATATGTATTGTAACAAATAACTCAAACTGACCTAGAAGAATGATGAGGACGAGCCCCTAAAGTGATAATTGAAATTAGGACAGTGTGAAAAAAAAAATTGAAATAGAATATATGACTCATTGAAGCTTAATTATGCATTACCCCCTAAAAAGGAATTAATATTTACAAAGGTCATTCAGTAAAAAAAAACAAAAACAAAAAACAAAAAACTTTTTTCAGAGTATAGTGGACATTACTATACTGCCACCTATTTCCTAAAATTTGGCTGCAAGTTCAGTGGCATCACTCTCACCAGAAACCACATGCATTTATTTATGACATATGAATTAAGTAGTTCTTACTAATGCTATGATACTATTTGTAGAGATGATGTTTTTGGAGTATCTTTAATTCCCAAGCTTAATTTTATTCTGAGTCTTAGATGTGCATTTTTTGTTTTCTATTTTTTTTTTCAATTTAATTGCAAAATATTATAGCCAGTATCTATGTGGTGTCAATAACGACACAATCTTTACAAATTGACAATAATAACCAAGTTTTAAAATTTCGGGGTTATTATCCAAGTCAGGCCAAATTTAACGGCTATTATTGCCACCGCGTAAAAGATATTGACTATATTTTACAATTTAGCCGTCAAATTTCGCTGAATTTGGGTAATAACCTCGAATTTTAAAGAATGTTGGCTACTATTACTGATAACATAAACATGGTGGCTATTACTGACTATATTTTGTGTTGTGTCCCTAAAATTCCGATCACATGGATGACGTGGCCCAGATATTAAGCTCGGCCCAAGTTCGCAGACCAAGCCCAAGATCACAGAAGGTTGCTCTATAGATGTCCCATCTGCGTACCGCTAGGATTGTCGATCGACTGATCGACACAATGATCACTCACAAGTTGCTTTTTGAGGACGTTTGACGATCACTCTAACTGCCTACATACATTATGAAAAAGCTAGCAGCATCGCTCATCGCGTCCCATCACCTTTTGCATGGATCCACGTGGCGCCACTCCACGTCTTTAGTTGGTGCTCCTCATTTAATGCACCGGCACCTTGTTCGTGTGTAAATACCGGCCTCAAAGCCCAAAAGATATCAAGAAAAAACAAGGCTAGAAACACACATAAAAACCCACCTCGATTAATCTCCCCAAAAGATCACTCATTATTCTAGCTGATCTTCCAAAAGATCATACGCATGTAATACTCTATTGTAACTCTTTTGCATTATTTCTAATAAATACTTTGGAGAAACTTTCTTTTTAACGGTCACCACAGCTGACCGGCAAAATCTGCATCTTGTTAGGTTTTTACCTTTTATCTTTCTGGTCAGTACTGTTTCCAATCAAATTATAGTCATAATTATATTGTAACCTCCAAATAACTCGCCTTAGTTATAAATTTCATAACTGTTGGAGAATCTACCGTCAATATTTTGCAATTTATCCTTTTTTTTTTCTTCCTAAAGGCCAGTTTACTTTTTTTTCTTTTTTTCTGTATAATATTGATTTTGCCAAGTTAGCACTTGGTCCCCAAAGTCTATTACCAGTATCACCCCCTAGCTCATAAATAAGAATAACAAAATTATCCTTCAGCGGGTGGAGGACAAATGCCTTATATCCAAAGAGAAGGATACAATGCACTTGGGAGAGAAAGGTCCATGCCTAATTAAAAAGCCCAGTCCAAGGGGCACCCCAAATATAATTAAAGTATCCAATTTCCAATATCTATAAAATTTATATATACTGGATAAATTTAGAATTTAGTTGCTGGGGCCTTTTACTGGGTTTCCCACATGGGTTGAGTTGTTTGACCACTGGTTATTTCTAGGGTTGCGGTTCGATTACCAAACCGGTAAGACTAAATCGTTACCGAACTGATTATTTCGCTAACAGCAAAATATGAAACCGTTACCGAACTGATTGTAATCGGTAATCGAATTTTCGGTTACCTAAAACTCTTCGGTAACGGTTTCTTACCGAAAAACCGAAAAGTGGGAATAAGAGTTGAAATTACCTTCAAACACTATAAGAAAATGATGAAATTCTAACGGAACTATATTCTAATGATGAAAATTTCGATGCTATTATTTCCGTTTGAATAATCTAATGGAAATTCTAACAAAAATATTCCGTTTGAATAAGTTTTTCATTGAAATTTTCGTTGGATTTTTTACGATTCCAACGATAGATTTTCCAACGGTGGTGGAAATAAAAATTCCAACGAAAATTACATATTCCAACGGAAATTCCTACGGTTAAAAGCCGTTGGAATCATCAAATTCCATCTAAAATTTCAATGAAAAATACATTCCTACGGAATATTTTCGTTGAAATTTCCATTGGAATCATTCCAACGGAAGTTATACCATTGGAATATCTGTTGGAATTTCCATTAGAATATATTACCATCAGATTTTCCGTTGGAATATAACAATTTTTTTGTAGTGAGAAGGACAAATTATAACTTCAATGTTGGTAGACAATCACAAGTCATAATTACATTAAGGTAGCATCTGAAATCATTTTTCATTAATAAACGTACTGATGAAAATAAAACCAATAAACCAGTGGCACATAGGAAATTTCTCATATTCGATTTCTAACATACAAGAACTGATGAAAAATCAAATATATGAGTTCGTACCAAGATAAATTAAAACTCTGAAAAAGAAAAGCTACAATGTTTTACAATCTAGAATACGGAAAATAAATTAAAATTTCATTCACATATTGACATACACGAGGAAGAAGAATAATGATATGGAATTAGATCGCTAACTCGAGGAAGAGAATTTCAGAAACTGCAATTTAGAGGATAGAGAAAGCAGTCACTCGCACACGAGAAGCCTTAAAAGCAGTCAGGATCTTTTTTTTTAATTCTTTATCGATTCGGTTCGGTAAAATCGAACCTTTACGGTTTTGGAACCATTTTTTTTTAATTCTGTTATGATTTTTTTTTAAATTAGTTGGTACGGTTCGTTCGGTTTTTTATTTTCGGTCAAAAATGTCAATCCTAGTCATTTCTGTATAAATGCTTTGTTAAATTTTTGTATCTAGAAATTATTTGTTTTGTTACAATGTTCCTAGATTTGATTTGAATAGATGAGGGGAATAAATGGCTTTTAGTGCAGCATGACTCTTGAGACACAAACACCAACATCTTTCTACCTCAATAAGGGAGCAACCTACCCTCTGAGCCCAAATATAAAAATAATTATGTTAATTGAGTTCTTGTCCATTATGTCAAGAGAAGTTAGTAAAGGAAAATGCTATCTAACTTCTATATATACTATGAAAAATAGTTTATGATAATAACTAATGTGACGTGGAATGAGACAGACTCCAACTGGGCCTAACTAAATAAATGATTCAGTTAGCAGTGGTTCTGAGCTTCATAAACCTAGCCATTGGTGGAGGTGGGCTGATGTGAATCTTGCACTACTTGGGCCAACTAATACACAAGGCCCAATTATCAAACCCAACAGCTACAAACTAAAGCCCATGTTTGTAAATTTTGGTCTAAATCAAAATTTTGTGAGAGAACCGTGAACGAGCACAGTTGCTTTCGGTCAGGCCGTTCAACTTGATTAAAACATACTTGGCGAATGCTAGTTGCGCTGATTTAAATTAGCTTGGCCCATTAACAAACTATAGGCCCAATTGCCTTACAACCCAATTGCTACATGGTGGGCAAAGTCTAACATCACAAACGAGCTGCGTCGGGTTTCTTTTATGACGAGATGGTTATGTTTGACAATAAGGGGGTGATGGCTGCCTGCCCTACTGGTGCACTCCGGTTCTTGTTGTAATCCACTAACAACATTCCGGCAATCGGAAAATATATAGATTCATTATCACTATTTTTTTTTTTCATTTTTTGGTAGAAGGTGGGATAGTTTACACATACGGCCCCAATTTGATGAACCGCCTTGTCCTGATCACTTCGTCTTGCAAACCGAATCAACGAGCAAAGCATCAGGGGAGAGGCCCGGACTTCGACGCACAAGTCAGAAAGCTAATACTTAAAGGTACTCTAATTGAATAGAGCTTAGGTTAAAGATTGAACTTGGATCCCGATATTTAAGGAGTTGTATTTGTGTTTGGAATTCCGAGTGTCATTTTGAGACAAATTTGAAACTTTTTAAAGTTTTTGGAGAAATCTTGTGAAATCTTAAAGCTTAGTGGTGAGATTTTTAGTGGGATTTCGTATAAGTTTTTTTTTTTAGAATCCCGTCAAATCTTAAAAAAGTAATACTAAATCCTAGTCTCAAATAAAAAATTTAGAAAACTTTAGACACCCCGATGTATTTAATTTAGATTTGTTAAGACTTTTAAAAGTATTGGGGTATTCGATTGAGATTTTAAAAAGTCTTACAAAATTATGATGTATTTAACTTATTTAAGACATGGATTTGTTAAATCTTTTTAAAATTTTGTGGGATTTCTTAAGAAAAAATTTTGTTGGCTTTGGTTTGTAGCTGTTATGTCGGTTGGTGGTGTTTGTTGGCTTTGGTTTGTAGTTGGGAGGTTGATTTGTGGTTTGTAGCTTTCTAGACTGTTTTGGTTAGGTTGGTTTTTGCTTGTTGAGGCTTAGACCGGTTCTAGCGTGTCTCTCACTTTTTTAGTTTTTCGGTTTCGGTTTCCTTTGTACCCTTGTATTCGAACTATGTTCGCTTGAGATTTATAATAGTTATCCCTGTCGTTNATAAAAATATCACTTGAAATCTCAATTGAATACATCCCCCTTAGAGCATCTCCAATGCTTGAATGTTGTTATTACGTAAATTTTGACAAATGTCAATTTGTTATATGGATTGTGAACCACATAAGATAATTGTTAAGTTCACAACTTTAAATCTAAAAAACTATCTTCAATGCACAATGTAATCAAACACAATATTGTCCACTTGGCCAAAATAAACAAATTATAAATATGAAAGAAAATAAATTAAATAAGTGATATTTTGAAAATGGTAATAATAATTCTCTCACCTCTTTCTATTAGTTGGCTAGGATGTGAAAGAGAATGTGGATGAACCACATCCTTCTCTACATTGTATACATTTAATATATCCACCTCATCACTATATTTGTGTTAACTTTGTGCATTAGAGGATTAAAAGTAGAGAAATGACTAAATTTGTTAATGTAGAATGTAATTTATTACAACTACATTTGAGCATTGGATATGCTCTTAAGTTAAATAGCGCAAGATTTTATAAGACTTTTTAAAATACCAAATGAAAAAGTCTTAACAAATCCTAGTCTCAAATAAATTAAATAGCTCATCATTTTGCAAGACTTTTAAAATCTCAAATGATGGATTTTGTAAGACTTTTTAAAATCCCACATAAATTCCCAAAAACTTTTACAAGTCTTAAAACGTCTAAATTAAATATGTCAGGTTTTCTAAAATCTTATAAAGTTTTTAGAAATTTCAACTGAATACATTCGTCTAATGACTTACTCCTCAAGACAAGGGGTTCCTTATTAACTAAGGATTTTGATCCTTCATTGTTTATATATACACCAACTATCTTAAATATCTTTTAGGAATATTTCCTAAAGCTTTATAGATGTTAAACAAATATCATATATCTTTAAATCGCACAAATCAGGCTTAAGCTTTCTTGGATCGGCCGTACCCAAACTAACCGCTCAAGCCGGTCGACCGGGTCATTTTTCGTGTTATATCAAGATCAGTCTTTGAGAATTAAATTGAAAGAATTTATATTTAACAATAACCAAAAACTTTATAGAGTATAAATTGGAGATTGTTAGGATATAATGTAAAAATTCGTCTTTCAGTTTCTAACAATACCATGTTGAATGAGATTCATATTTTATTTATGTAAGCATAGTTCTTTTATTTTACATTGTAAATAATATAGTTCGATGTGACGAATAGAAAGATCATATTATTGGTGTCTTATAACATATTAATACTTGTTTACTGCCTAGACGGAATTAAACTAACTGTCAAGAAAGGTTATAGTTTGATTTTCGAGTTAGTTGATCTTTGACTAATAAATTACACTATTATATATTAGATGTATTGAACTTACATGAGGAGAAGATTATTTTATACTGATTATATCTAAATCTCAGTAATTGTTGCCTTCTCTAAATTTTATTCTTTGGAGCCGCCTTTAACACAAATTTAAGAAAAGCAGGAAATTACAAAACGATAAAAGAAAGAAAACATTTTTACCTTTCTTTGTGCCATTTTTAGCTACAAAACTTTTAATTAAACAAAACAACAAAGCAAAAACGAAATGTAGCTAGAAAGTAATTAGAGAAAAAGGATCATGCATGTGTGACATTATATGAAAATAAATTCCACAATGTGTAACACACAAACACACACACACACACACAACAATTAAAATTTTACCAATCTTGGAGTTTTTAATTCACGAACGCAATTGACGACTACAATTAGATTATCTTAATCACAATCTTGATCCACGGATGATGATTAATAACTTCATTTATTAATATTTTCTTACACCGAAGTTTTCAAGTGCGTATTAATATTTTGCAATAAAAAAAGTTGTATATAACTTCCTAGAAAGTAGCAACTCATCTGCCTTAATAGTTAATATATCTCATTTTCTTCCAATTGCTTTCAAGCAACGTCAATGGCGTGTGAAGAAGAAGAAGAAGATAGCTTCTGCGATAATTATCTAGTAATTAAACCTGAAAAGGCCAGTTTGTTGGACTTGTTCAGAATATTATTTTCGAGGAATTTAGAAAGAAGGGATTTTTTCAATTGCCCGGAAGAAGGCGTGTTGAGCCGTTTTGACCATAGATGGATTGTTTTCATCTCTTTACTTGTTCAGAAAGTGCTGCTTTTTATCAAAATCCCGCTGGCGGCGGTGGGTACGGTGGTGGAGTTTTTTCTGAATTTACCTGCGGCCAATGGCGGCTGCCGCCGCCTATTCTTCAATCTTTTGACAGGTACTATATAATTATTTGCATGCAACGTGGTTTGTGGAAGAAAAATGAAATATTATACGTAACGTCGTTATGTGATAATAATAACTATGAGTAAGTTATGATTAACCAATGTAATTTGAGATTTTGTGAATTATATAATGCTAATTAATAAGAAATTGTTGAAGAAAATAAATAAATTAATTAAATCTTAATTGTGCTCAGGTTCTTTAGCCGGAGCTATACAATTTCAATTTTTGTTTTAGTAAAATCATCGATCTAGATTAATTATTTCCTAAATAATATAGTTTTACTAAAACAAAAATTGAAACCGTATAGCTCGGGCTAAAGAGCCTGAACACAATTAAGATTTAATTAATTTATTTAATTTCTTCAACAATTTCTTATTAATTAGCATTATATAATATTTCTTGTAATTAATAAGACTAGTTTTTTGTAATATCATTCTTCTATCACAAAATATTCTTTTCTTGCTCATGCTTTTTTGTTATTGATAGACTGCTATACCTTCATAATTAATAACAATAAGGTTCATGTTAGGCAGTTATAATATCTCTAACAAATATGCATACTTTCAAATTAAATGTCATATTTTAAAAAAATTCAAAACAAATTTTATGACATTTTATAGTATAGTATTGATTTTTGTTAAAATTGTATGGCGAGTCTACCCACATAATGATTGCGGCGCTTCATATAAGAATTTACATGTTCCATATGTTCCGAAAAAGTCAAATGAAACAATTAATATAAAGATAGAAAGAAATTAAATCATCACCCACGAATATGATGAATTTTTTGAATTTATAATTTAGGGAGGCTCGTGATACCAGATAAAACATCAGCAACATTTAAATCAACGGCTGCAAATGTGGACAGAAGATTGGAATTAGACACAAATATTGCAACTGAGAGCAACAAATACAACGCAGCCCTGGCTATGATGGCATCAAAACTATCCTACGAAAATAAATCATTTATTAGAAATATCATCACGAATCATTGGCGGGTATGTTTGCCACAGTTTGTCATCATGTATCGTCTTCAAAAATTTTATTCTGGAATGGTAAGAACCTGAATTCCAAATTCAAATATAAAAAATAAAAACTATATATTACAAATACTAAATAGAATCTATCACATTCAGATTGTTCAAAAGAATATAAAAATGAGACACCGAGAAAAAAAAAAAATGATCATGATTGAGTCACCATGACATGGCTAATTTCGTAATATATTAAATTTAAAACTAAAGAGTTAGTGGCTTAGATTAACCCGTAACTTATTTGATCATATAACCAAGAGTTTTAATTCCCTCAAATTTTATCAATTTCTATCTTCTTCCAAATGCCAAAAAGTTGTCCTACAATAGAAAATAGAAATAAGAAAAATGCACATCTTTTTAATGCAAACGAACTTGTAATTAAGCAAAAAAAGACGATAATTGCTTCATTAAACTATTAATCATAAATAGAAGGGAATCTTAATTAGCTGTTAATCACGTTGCTGTCTTAATAATAGTTTAAGGTGGTCGATCCATATATATGGACCCACTAGGACCACTACACCTGCCATTCTTATTCTAAATGTGAAGAAGAAGATTGTACCAAAAAAAAAATGTGAAGAAGAGGTTTGTACGTTCCGCAAAGCTAGTCATACCATTCTGACCACGATATTTACGTATATACGTAAATATCATTTTACTTTAATAATGATTTATTTACTTCCTAGTACGATACCTTGTATTACAGGATGTTTGATAATGATTTATTTACTTTAATAATGATTTATTATTTTCAACACATGTGGTATTCATTGGAGATTTTAAACGCCTTAACAAATTACGAGGTATTTAATTTATTTGACATTAAAATTTAAAATTATTAAGATTTTTTTATATTTCATAAACAAAAATATTTTACGAAATCTCACCCCAAACACGAGGTATCTTACTTATTTGATTCTGAGATATACTAAGATATTTAAAATTTGTTGAGATCTCAATAAAAAATAAATTATACGAAATCTCATCAAAATCTCACTTCCAGATTTAAGATTTTCAATAATTCTTCTTAAATTTCAAAATCTGAAGGGCCTGATTAGATACGAGTTATAACCGGTTGGGTTATTTCATATTTAATCTTCTAATTCAAAATCCAACTCATCAATTCAATTCATTTTGTAAATATAAGTAAATAATATCAATCAGTCATTCTCACACATCAGATCAATTTTAATTCATTATCCATTTACTCACATAGTTTTAATTATTTATTATTTTAAATACTCTCTCCCTATATTTATATAACATCAACTTTAATCATGACATTTTAAATATTATTTAATTTAAGCCTCAAAAACATTCACTGATCAATCTACTTTATTCAAAATAACTCATTTTAATCAAATAAAACCGGTCAAAATCGGTTGGATTCATATCCAATCGCACCCTAAAAAGTCTAAAAATATCACAAAGTTTTTAAATGGCTCTTAAAATCTCAAATGAAGACATAGTTTAACTAAGCGAGGGGCGGATGATGGAGTCCAAGCTGGTTCATTTATGAAAATTAACAAACTAATTAAACTTGAGCCGAATTAAGCTAAAATAAAATTACATGCATATGTAGGTAAATAAAATCCGTGTTTAATTATTAGAGCGGTAATTTTGTGGACGTGTTTGGTAGATTACCAGCAAACAAAGACGACAAACGCGATGATTTTCCAGAACAAAAATGTGGGCCCCAACCTAATCACAGTGGCATTCAGGGGCACGGAGCCTTTCAACACCGACGACTGGCGCACGGACGTCGACATCTCATGGTACGAGTTCAAGGGAGTGGGCAAAATCCACGGCGGCTTCATGAAAGCCTTGGGCCTCCAAAAATGCACGGGCTGGCCCAAGGAAATACCCACTGGGCCGGCCCATAAGCCCTACGCCTACTACACCATCCGCGAGAGACTCAGAACGTTGATTCATGAAAATAGCGATGCAAAGTTCATGGTGACGGGGCACAGCTTGGGTGGGGCGTTAGCAATTTTGTTCGCGGGCGTTTTGGCTATACACGACGAGAAGTTTTTGTTGAGCAGGATGGAAGGTGTTTACACGTTTGGGCAGCCGAGAGTGGGGAACGAGCAATTTGGGGAGTACATGAAGAAAAAATTGAGGGATTATAGTGTCAAGTATTTTAGATACGTTTATAATAATGACTTAGTGCCCAGGTTGCCCTATGATGACAAGGCTTTTATGTTCAAGCATTTTGGGCCTTGTCTATACTTCAACAGCTGCTACAAAGGATTTGTGAGTCTACTTTTTTTTTTTTAGTAAAAAAATACATTTATTAATTATTACTAATATTAATATACGGCACGTGATATATTAATTTTTGCTTGAAAATCAATTAATGCAGGTTTTGGAGGAGGAACCAAACAAGAACTACTTCTCCTTGTTTTACGTGGTGCCCAAGATTTTAACCGCGGTATACCAGCTGATAAGGAGTTTTATCTTGCCCTGGAGAAGAGGTAAGGATTATAGAGAAGGGTGGTTGATGAAATTGTTAAGGGTGTTTGCTTTGGTAATTCCGGGTTTTACCGATCACGTGCTAGTGGATTATGTTAATTCTACGAGGCTTGGGAAATTACCATCAGTTGTTTATCCTGGGGGACCTAATCAAGTTCTCAAACAGCACTAGACAACGTTGATATGGGAGCTATACTTGATTTAAACATGCAAATCAAATTCTGTAACTAAATGATAATAAAATAAGATGCAAGGAAATTTCCAGTTATGTATCTGGGAATGATTTCCTGCAATATTGTATTATTGGCTCTGCATTTGTGTAAATGNAAAAAGATAGTGTTTCCGTCTTATATTTCATTATTCATTTCTAGTGCATGTATATATCATTGAATATGTATTTAACAAAGTATGAATTTCTCTAAATGCACTATATGATGTTTTCAAAATTGGATTGAACTAACATAATCTGTTCATCCAATATCAAGTAAAATATTAACCAATTCGAGTCAGGCTACAGTTTTGGGCAGGCAGTTGATTGAAATTTGATAAAGTACATCAAATTAACTGGTATACTGACTAATCAGTTAATGCATAAAATATTATGAACAAGATGGATATACTATCCATATTGGAATAGGCTTCAAGTATAATTAATATACATACTCATACAACACCCCAAATCAATAATCACTATGTCTAAGTACTCCACAATTTCACTGCTCGAATAACAAAACCATGCAGTAAAGACTTCCGGAAGAAGTCTGAGCTGAATTTACTTCATTCGAATTCGAAAACATACCTGACACACACTAAACCCCAAAGCAGGCCAAGAAATTGCATTAAAATGCATGACAGCTAAAGCATCCACTCAATGAGCCAATCGGCCTTGTCCTCTGGACTGAGGGTCCTGCAGTTTGATTGGTCAGCACAGAGCTTCTCATTTCTTGGGCCTTCTTTTGGGCCGATCTCAGTTTGTTCATTATTTTATCCATTGAAGATGACCTCTTCTTTTCCAGTTTCATCTATAAAACCATACAAAAAAAGAATCGATCAACTTGCGCGAAAATCTTTAGTGATTTATTTGTAAATAGTGCGGAAAGCGACCATATATAGGTTTTAGTTACCTCGAGTTTTCTTATTGCGGCTTCGGCTTTTGCTTTCTGCAGGTTTTCCCATGCTGTTATTTTGGCTTCCTCCCTTTGGATCCTGCAATTGGGTATTTTTGCTCGATTTACTTCAGCTTTTCATTGTCTTTAAATTTCTAAAATGTAATTAGTTGTAATTCTTGAACATTATATTACCGCCAAAATTAAATTCTTCCCACAAAAAGCATATCATCACAATTCCAAAGAACAAAGAAAGAATTTTTTTTTTATTTTAATTTAAATAAAACTCACTTTGAAATACTCTTAGATCCCTCCTCCATAGCTTCCCAACCACCGGACTGAAAGTTCATGGCATTCCTTTTACAGTCATCACTACTTCTGCTGCCCTTTCCCGAATTCTTTATAATCCCTCCATTCTTTTTTGACCACCTAGTCATTGTAACACGCTCGTCAACTAACACATCCCTTATTTCAGGTTTGTGCCGTGACTCAGCAACGGGCAGTATAGCCTCAGAAAAAGACGATGAAAGCCTGTGAGAGGACTGTAGGCTGCTACTATCCGGACTCATTTGAGTAGCCATATCCCTTCTAGAAACAACTCGAGATATATTGTTGGCCGCATTTTCTTCTTGGCCCCCCTCATATTTCTCTTCTGATACATAAAGAGATAAAATCGAGATAAGGGTAAACAGAAACAGAGAAAAGGAAAGAAGACTTGAAGTTGAATCTACTAAAACAAGAAGCACGCCGTAATTTTTCAACTCGGACACCCTTTGATAACTAGTTCATAGTTTAGAAGCTGCAGCTAGTCCTTTGTCAAGCAGCAAATACAAACCTCAACAAGTGTTTATATTACATCAGAGGGCATATTTGTAACAGAAAATGATTATGACAAATTAACACGTGAACGATGAAGTGTGGAGGTTCTTTTGTACTATGCCAACTCGAATTTTATTTTTATTTTCTTCATTTTACACGCTCAACTATGCATTTCATGAGACGTACAGTTTTTGGACAAGATATAATAGAGATGGCTCAAGAGATAAATATAAAATGCAATAAAATCACTTCCTCGGAAAACTCCAAAAAAAAAACACCACACTCAAAGGACAATAAACACAAAAACATCTAAACTGAATTTTTCCATTCATTAGTGTAAACTCAAAGGCAACTCCTATAATTTAACACAAAAACACACACATGGCTTTTTTCCTTGAAAAAAAAAAAAATATCCCATACCATTTTGGTTTAGGGCTGAAGATGATTGGCCCACCAACTCAGAACATCCATGTATGCTAACCGATCGAGCCATGCAAGGCTCATTGCCCACAAGCTCAACGCTGGCTGAAAACGGCGAGCTTACTGTCAGCTTCCCATTACTATTCCCCCCAACTTCAAACATGGGCCCTGCAGGAGAGAACATCTGATAGTAGGCCACTCCTGGGGGCCCAAGCGGCCCGCTCTTCGATTTGGGCTTCCTCTGAGCTTGCTGGCCCAAACCAGTCCTCATCAAACCACCGTCACCCAACACAGGACTGTAAATCCACCTTTCGGCATCCTCCCATTTTGAGGGCAGAGTCCTACCGTTGTTATTGTAGGACAGCAGCGGAGTATTTAAGTTCCTCCTGTTGGCATTGGCATGGTGCAGTGGGACCCGCTCAGAACTCCAGCCCTTTTGAATACCAATGTTTGATTGCCGGTAGTTGGGAGTTACCGGGCTTGGGAGTATTCCCATCTTGCAAAGTGTTGTGGGCTGTTTTTTAATAATTCCGAGTCTTGGTGAAGAGGTATTATTTACGACATTATTTACCGTTACAGTGTTGTTGAGATCCATAGAGATAGGCCTTCTTCGGTCTGGTTTTTTCAGGTGTGCTGAGGATTTTAATTTCCGGTCCTGACATTCTAATAATTGAACACGGACCAAGAAAGGAGGGAAAATCAGTATATTTGACATAGAATGAAACTTGACGTTCTTGAAATGGATAGTCAATTGTTTTATAGTACCTTTAAGGGCTTGGGAGAATGAATTTCTTGCGGAGGCTGTATTCTCATCCTCCGTGGTCTCAGCCTCACTACTATCTACCTTTTGACCTAAAGTAAAAAGATCATAGTTGAGGGAGAAAATTTGAAGTTAGCATTTTGGTCTAAAATTGCTCAAAGTCTAGTTTTTTAGATTTCAACATTCAAATCAGTTAGAGCCAACACAACAGACAGCAGGGTTCAAGAGGTAAGGTAAAGATTGTACCTTTGGTTTTTTGTTTTCTGCTGAGACCAATACTGTTCTTGCATACAAGCATGGGTTTGTTCGGGTCTGGATCTGGGCCACTACTCATTACCTCAGACAATTCATGTCCTGCCAAATGCTGTTTCAAATCAAAGATTTCAGCTTTCAACCTTTTACTTACTGGACATACATTTATTTTCTCTCTCTTTTTTTTAAAAAAAATTGAAAAGAATATGAATAAATTTTAGTCAACTGCAGAGTCCAATCAAATAATGCATATCACAGCCCATCTACGAACAAATCTAGCTCATAAATTCCTCCTCACTTCCCAACAGAAAAATGGAGAAAATAAATCTCAAAAAATGCAGACTGATTTTTTTCACTTTCAGGGTCAATACATTTACAATTTTCCAATCCATTTTATGTTGCCCTCGCGCAACGAAAATGTATACCATAAAAAACACTATGAGATCTTAACTCAGAAACAGAAAAAAGATAAAACAGAATTGTGATTTAAACATGTAAACTAGCCCACAAATGAACAATCTATGAAATGCAGTCGATTAAAAACAAACAAGGCCAAAAATGTCTCGAGAAATTACAGAGGCAACAAAATCTTGATCAGATGCAAAAGAGCAGCGCTCGACACTAGCTGAAGCTGAGGAGAAGAGGCTGAAGTTGGAAGACTCGGCGGTGAAAATCACAGAATCCGGGCTCAAATCACGGGCCGCAGAGCCCGATCTCGAATCCTGAAAGCCCTCCAGCTCCGGCATTCTTTAGCAGGGGAAGGAACGGGAAATGGGATTCAGGGTAGGACTGTTGGGCGAGGTAGAGAGAGACTTTTAAGAGTGGGCTAGCTACTACATGAAAAATGATGTGAATACAATCTTTGTTATTATTATTGGTTTTGGTTATATATATATATTAGTGAAAAATGGCTTTCCACATCGATAATCATGTGGGGGTGGTGTGGTGGAAAGTTGTTCGCTTGGCATGTTAGATTTACGTAAAAAACGGTGTTTTTTTGGACTTTGAGAGATGGTCAATTGATGGTGTCTTAAATTATTATGCCTGTGTTGTGTCAAAATTAAAAGGTTCTTCATTGGGATTCTCTCTTCTTCCTACCTATGTCTTTTTAGGGTGAAATGGGGGTTTGACTGAAAATTTGACCGGACAATGGAGGGTAATTTGGCTAAGATTGCGGGAAAAGCTTTAGAGCATCTCCAATAGAAATTGTGTTGTATACATGGAGAAAGGAAATTAAAAATTTTTATCAGTGTTAATTGATGTGTGATTTGTGATGTATAAAATTGTAACCGGTTGGAGAAGAGGAGTATATTGAATAAATAATATAAGTATATAATAGAAGTTGTTTAGAAAAACTTCTACATCTAAAAAGTCATCTAGACATTTTTCATGTCACATCAATTTTTGTATGTCATGTGCCAATAAAGTAAAGCAATGAAAAGACCGTTGAAGATGTTCTTAAAGTGGAGTTAAACACCGTCACAAGAAAATAGCTATTTTTACCTCAGTTTTAAAAACAGAGACTCCCCATACATGAACTTTTTTCACCCTACCAAGTGCGAAATAAATTATGTGATGAGTTATGCGATAGACAAAAGAAAATAATTGATAAAGTACAAAATATTTATACGATGAACAGATGAAAATTATGAATAAAGTGCGAAATAAATTATGCGATGAGCTATACGACATAGATGAAAATCAAGTCAATAGGTTGATCTGCGACTAAATTTGGCAGACGCGTGATTGACCGACTGTTCAAACAAATCTCTACATATTCGTTGCTTATATGTCGCGTTATTTTTATGCACTTCCTCAATTAACTTTACCTATTTTTACATATTTTATCGTATAATGAGATCCACTTGTTCGATTATTTTCACATGTCTATCGAAGAGTTTATCGCATAAATTTCGCACTTGTTCAATTAATTTCGTATATTATCGCGTAGTTTATGCATAATGAGATCTCACTTGGTTGATTATTTTCGCATGTCTGTCGCATAGTCTATTGCATAAATAATTCGCACTTGGTCAATTTATTTCGCATGTCTGTCGCACACATTATTGCATAATTATTTCACACTTTATCAATTACCTTTGTTTGCTTGTGGCGTAGTTCATTACATAATTATTTTGCACTTTATCAGTTATCTCCGTGTATCTTCCGCATAGTTTATGACATAAATTATTTTGTAATTTATTAATTATCTTCGTATGTCTGTTGACTGTTGCGTAATTTATCTGCATAAATATTTTGTAATTTATTAATTATCTTCGTTCGTCGTATAATTTGTTTAGCACTTAATGAGATGAAAGAACTAACTGTTAAATTGGCGTTGTGAAAAACTCACACGATGGGTTCCTCAATGAAAATTTTGGTAAATGTTTAAATAAATAAAAATTTAAAGGGTGTTTTCATTTGGGATTTCCAGTGATATTTTGAGATTTTTTCATATTTTAATTTTTTTAAGATTTTCAGATTCTAGAGAAATCAAGTGAAATCTTGATTTGGAGGTAGAATTTGAAGTGAAATTTCGGATGTTTTTTTTTCACTAGAAATTATAACAAATTTTAAAAAGTTTTAACAAATGATAGTTTCAATAAATTAAATATCTCAATATTTTTGCAAGTCATTTTAAAATACCAAATGAATACTTCAATGCTTTTGAAATTTTTAAAAAGTTTAAATTAAATATTGTAAAATTTTTAAAGTTTTTAAAAATCTCAAATGATACATTCTCGTAATTTTCTCTTTGTTTTTCCTTAACAGATCTGAGCCATTATTTCAGTACAGGCAGCTAAAATAGAACCGTAGAAAATGGATGTCGCAATGGCGGAGCCCGGCGAAATCCTGCCGGAGCGCAACGTCGACATGGCAGCGCTGTACGATATGCTGCGACGGAGCAAGTCTTCCTCGGAGGAAATCGTTGCCAAAATGCTGTCTCTCAAGAAAGAAGCTCAACCCAAATCCCAGCTCCGGGAACTTGTCACTCAAGTTCTTCTCAATTTTGTGAACCTCCGCCAGGTCTGATTTAATCCCAATAGTTATGACTCTTCTTAGAACCGTCGTTCTCTATGCATATTATTTACTCTCAAGTTTCATGTGCTCTTTGAACCTCGACATTATTCGGATTAGGGTTAATTTTGATTCAGGGGCTCGGTGATTTTGTTTGTAACCTGTTTAATTTTAATGAGCTCACTGAAGAGGTTTTAAAGTAGGGTATTGGAATACTGTGATATTTCAGTGAAAAAGTATAAATTTGAAGTTACAAAACCGATGAGTAGAAATATGAGGATGTGTTCAGCTCTATTTTAACAAATTTTTTAACCTTAATTGTAGAACTTCTGCCATTCGGATGTTCATGCTCTTTCTTGTTCTGAATAGTTTATATGTGGTGGGTACGTTGTCGTAATTTAAGCTTACTAAGTGCTGGGTACCCATGAACCAGGCAAATAGGTCTATCTTGCTTGAAGAAGATAAGGTGAAAGCTGAAACTGAACGAGCAAAAGCGCCTGTGGACCTGACAACCTTGCAGCTCCATAACTTGATGTATGAGAAAAATCACTATGTCAAAGCAATAAAAGCTTGCAAAGACTTCAAGACCAAATATCCTGACATTGAACTTGTACCTGAGGAAGAATTCTTCAAAGACGTGCCTGAAGATATCAAGAGTTCCACACTGTCAGCTGATGCCGCACACGATTTGATGCTTAAGAGGCTCAACTATGAGCTGTATCAGGCAAGTTTTCTTTGTTGTGTAATTAAGTTAATAGCAACACTGGTCATTTTTCATCGTCTAATGGTCTTTCCCAGAGAACCCTGACCCACCACTTTTACGTATCAGCAGTTTGTGCATGAATAGTAAGTCTGTAAGATTAATGCACCCTTCATGCAGTCAAATTGCAACTTCTTGGTTGAGTCAGAGAATAATATATCTCTGCTTTTAGATTGTTGAGATATAAAATGTAATTAAATTAAACGTTGCCTTGTTTACAGGAGGCCATATTCAGGGTCTTCATTAGTTTAATTGCACTAGGACTTTGCGAAAAGAAATCGTAAATATTTGATCGCAGAATTCCGGAATCTGTTAGACAATTTTATCATTGCAGCATGGCTTTTGTGATATGAAAAGTTGGCTAGAACGATCATTAGCCTGAACAATCATAGAAGGGATAGAACCCGGAATGAGGATATTCGAGATAGGGTCGAGGTGGCTCTAATTGAGGAGAAATTGGTCCAACATCGGCTGAGGTGGTTCGGACATGTGCAACGGAGGCCTCCTGATGCACCGGCGCGTAGGGGAGTTCTACAGCGGGTCGAAGATGTTAAGAGAGGTAGAGGTCGGCCTAAACTCACTTGGGAAGAGTCGGTTAAGAGAGACCTTAAAGATTGGAATATCTCCAAGGATTTAGCGGTGGATATGACCGCTTGGAGGCTAGCAATCCACGTGCCAGAACCGTGACTTTTGCTCTTTTCTATTTTTGTTCCAACCTCTTCCTTTTTGTTTCGAACCCTTTTTGTGTTTCTCTTTCCATTGTTTCTCTTGAGTTTCATCTCTAGCCTACCCCGACTTGCTTGGGACTAAAGGCTTTGTTGTTGTTGTTGTTGTTGTTGTTTTACCCTTCTATTCTCTTAGTATATTTGTAGCTGAAGTTCTGAATTGGTAGAAGAGTTTCTACTTTAGATGCATTTTCAATATTTTCTACTTACCCTGAACCATACCTTACCTGGATATTCTCCTTAGTCATGCTACATATCTGCAAAAGATATACCTGGTTGATATACATGAATTCCACTTGTAGTCTGGTTCTTGTATTCTGTTATTTCCCAATTGATCTGTCTCTTCTTGCATCCATGTGTGTGTTTCTTATAGCCGTTTGACGCATCCAATTTAGTTACTGGTACGTTTTACCGTTTCAGAGAAAAGAACTGTGCACACTTCGTGAGAAATTGGAACAACAAAAGAAAGCTCTCCAAGAGACAATTACTAACAGGAAGAAGTTCTTATCAAGTCTGCCTTCACACCTCAAAGCTCTGAAGAAAGCATCCTTGCCTGTCCAGCATCAGTTAGGGGTTCTGCATACCAAGAAACTAAAGCAGCGTCAACTAACGGAGCTGCTTCCACCTCCTCTGTATGTGGTCTACTCTCAGTTACTTGCGCAAAAGGAAGCCTTTGGAGAGAACATTGAGCTGGAGATCACAGGAAGTGTGAAGGATGCTCAGGCTTTTGCCCGTCAGCTAGCCAACAAGGGCTCTGGTAGAAAAAGCGTGCTCATAATCCCCTTATTTTGTTTAATGAAGTTTCCATACTTTACTAATACAATATATGTATTGCGCTGTGCATGTGTTATATATCTTCCTGTCATCGTCATTATCACCTGAGATACTTACGGAAGCAACTTGCTTGAATTAAATAGGAGTTGGGACTTAAACTTTGTGTTCCTTATGTGGTGATTAGATTAGATTTACTGTAGGTCTATTTATCGGTTTGGCTGGTAAGATGAGTCTTCGCTGGATAACTACTTGACTTTTTGCCTCTGTGTGTGCGCATATGCATGTAGATGGGTGTATGTATAATGGGTGTGTGTCTTATGAATGTTCACTGTTCATGATAAATATATTATTGTGAATATTGGGTGCTTGATGGATTTCTATATTATATTTGATCTGTTATTTCAGATATAGCATCAAATTTGGAAAACTCCAAGATAGAGGATGACATGCCAGATGAGGAAGATGATGGTCAAAGGAGGAGAAAACGATCGAAGAAGGTTCCCAGCAAGGAGAGTCTTGAACAGGCTGGCATATGTCAAAGTCATCCACTTAAAGTTACCCTCCATGTCTATGATGATGAGGGTTCTGAAGTAAATTCAACTAAACTCATCACCTTGAAGTTTGAATTCTTAATAAAGTTGAACGTCGTGTGTGTTGGCGTGGAGGGTTCTGAAGAAGCTTCTCAAGACAGTATATTGAGCAACTTGTTTCCAAATGACACTGGCCTCGAGCTCCCTCAGCAGGTTTGATATTCAGTTATCGACCATTATCAAATACAAAACGTGTTTTATTCCAATACTAATAAAATTCATTTGCAACTTCTTGCAGTTAGCAAAGCTCCGCATTGGAGATTCTCTTTCTTTTGATGAAAAGAGAACTTCAAGACCATACAAATGGGCCCAGCACTTGGCTGGCATCGATATTTTGCCAGAGGTGCCGCCACTAGTTTCGGCCACTGAGGAATCAAATAGTGCAACTGCTAAACCTGTTTCTTTTGCATCGGGTCTGTCGCTATACCGTCAGCAAAACAGGGTACAAACAGTTGTGCAAAGGGTTCGTGACCGGAAAAAGGCTCAGCTGGCTCTTGCGTGAGTCACTGTCCTGAAATCTTTGTACTTCGTAGAACCCCAGCATTTATTAAAATCTTGTAGACATACAAAAAATATTTAGTTGGATTAGATAGTACTTTCTGTTCCATGTTCAATGCTCAAGAACTTACTTATTGATGAGTTTATCTGATATTGTACTCAAATTTGTGCTGTGTGATCAATTATTACTATCTACTTACATACTGTGTGGTTATTTTGGCATAATTTTGAACCTGTCCTTGACATTACACAATTTATTCTGCACCCTATGTACGGACATAATGTTTCCATTTAAAACCCGTTACATAATGGCTGAACCTACAGGGAGTTACTTGACTCGCTCAGGAACCTTAAATGGCCAACCTTGACCTGCGAGACTGTCCCATGGGCCTCATACAAGCCCAAATGCAACTTATATGCTTGGTCTATTACTTCCACTGGCAACAATACCACATCTTTGCCCATGGATGAAACAGAGCAAGGTCCCATACCAATAGATGCTGATGGAAAAATCGAGATGTCCAACGAGGATACGGAGCCCACAAAAGAAGATGGCGAGCTCCCATCTCTGGTTGCCGCTGCCACTGGCGTAAATGACATTAATCTCCTCACCCCCAGTAAAGGATCTGAGCTCATGCGCTCGGAAAGGTTGAGTTTGATTTCCAGTAGCATTATATCCCCGCTTGCAAAAAAGTCGCCCAGCTTCAAGAAACAGGAAGAAGATGTTGATATCATGCTGGACTCGGAAAACGAGCTGGATGAGCAGGTTCAAGCGGAGGAAGCATCTGATGATGCGTTTGGAGGGCAGGAATTGATTGACAATTTATGGGTTGACTATGGGATCCGAGAATATTGTCTTGTGCTGATTCGGAAATCGGATAATGATGGAAGGATCACAAAACTCGAAGCCAAGGTTAGATCTAATAACTGTTCTCATTCATTTTTCATTTTGCGCACTATTTTCTCCTGCACTTGTTTGAGAAAAGGAATATATAATATACAAAATCTTTTGTCAGATAAAGATAAGCTTGGAATATCCCCTTAGGCCTCCCCATTTTGGGTTAAGTCTGTACAGCTGTTTACAAGGGGAGAATAGTTCTGGGGCAAAATGTTCGGAGTTTTTGAATGAACTTTGTGCAATGGAGGCAGAGGTGAGCTA
>BKCP01005849.1:343819-357657 GCA_008636005.1 Striga asiatica | reverse complement strand
AAAACAGTAACAGTAGTAATAGTTAAAATAATAACTTGTGTCATTTGTACTAACCTCAACTAAAATAGAGGGTTGTGGCAGCTGATCTGGTTTCATTTCGGAACAGGAATCTCGAGAAATCTCTCCAGTGCTAGTGGATATCTCATCCTTCTCAATGGCAATTTTCTCTCGTGGATCTTCTTTTTTATCAACGGGAGGCATTTTGGATTCATGTACCAGCTCTTGCAAGATTGCCCTAACAACATAAAAAGAGCCACCAACATCTTTCTTCGCTTCCGAAGCAGTTGGGAACTTCCCTGCATTCATTTCCCTGTACCTGTTTGCCAGTGCCCGCAAAATCTCTCAATATTTTGAGATGTAATTTATTTTTATATTTGAGTTCTATCATATCAACAACGTTTATGATATCAAATCGAAAAGGAAGGAAAATTTATCGATCATTTTTATATTTGAGTTCTATCATATCAACAACATTTCTGATATCAAATCAAAACAGGAAAGAAAATTTATCAATAAATTTACTCAGTAGTTCATCGCACTTGGAAGAAGACTTGAAATTCAAGATATCAAATGATTCAATGAAAAATATAAAGCATATTTACTTCTTAACAAAGTTTTCCACCATAAATTTGCGTTCATCCTTTGGGATCCTTCTCCGCAAATTTTTGGTTTCCACTCTCTCAGATGAAGCAAAAGTGGCATATGACCTTGCAAACCACTGTATACTTGATCCATGCTCAAGATTTGACGTCTCAGTTGTCACTGCAATGAATTATGAACCTCATCATATGTCAGTTATCTGAGATGTGGAGGCCTAAACAGTAAATACCTTCGAACAGTGAAACTATATGAACTTTACCAATTATGAAATTAAGTTTGATAACAATCAAAAGAAAAACGATACCGAACTTTATATGTGAATAAAATTGTAACACCTACAATAAGACTGGTAAGAAATGAAGCTACAAGACAAAACCGAGATACGTTTGGGATACCAAATCAATTGCATCAATTACATAAAAGCCAGCTTAGATTTCTTTATACTTTACAAGTTCTTAGTTTATTTAATCATATTGTGAGAGAGACCACAAAGGAAACTGACATAGTAATTATACATGGATCTAGAAGATCACCCGAAGTCTTGAACACTTGACTCTGTTGAAACCGACGGGACAATGCGATATTAGCAGGCTGAGAATATGTTCGAATGAGTCTCATCTTACCTAAGATGGTAAAATATAAAATTAATAAAATGAATTGACGAAACAACTAAACACCTGACTCTGTTGAAACTGGCGAGATAATTCAATATTATCATGTTGAGAAAAAGCTACCCTGAATTCACCAAAACCAGAAGTTAAATTCAAGTGCAATGTGCATGAAACATTAATATAGATAATGAAATGCCACAACAAGATAATCCAATAGTTTGCAACACTTTAACTCAGAATAGTTCAACAAACTTACATTAAATCAAGCATTGGTCAATTTACAGAACTTAGCATCATATCACTGCTGTGACAGGCTCCATGAGCCTACTTGTTTAAGTTAGCCTCCACACCGGGAGAAAAAATAAACAAACAATCCATTAAGAGGCTAAACCAGGATGATATACATATTACTCAAACTCAGAAGATATCAACATGGTTTAGGAATGGCAATAGCAGCAAACCCATTAACTTTATAATAATTATATAAAAATCTCAAAATTCAAAACCTGAAAAGGGTGGCTTAACACGAGAAAATGTCATTGTTAAAACCCCAGAAGGGAACCAGATAACTTACAAAACCAACAAAAATTAACACAAAGGCAAGGATTACAAACAGCAGACCAACTCTTCCGAACAAATGAGAGCTTGACTATCGTAGATAAATTAAATTGAAACACATATGCGTCACAGATCACCAAATCAAGATAAAAAACGATGCGCGTTGATAAAATTTCAGCTCATTTTCACGGAAAAACAGGCTTGAATATGGAAAATAGAGCAGTAACCTAAATGGGAATAAAGGAAGAAATATATTCACCAATCGAAGGCTATCACATTCACTCTCACCGTTGCTGATGATGCTGACGCGGTCACCGTCGCCGGCCGTCCAAGCGCCGACGGCCTTTAGGGTTTAATTTAGGAATTTGCTTTGGGTTTTCGCGGACAACATAGGACAAAAATGGGCGGGTTTGTTACTTCAAAAGCAATTTTTAGATATGGATGGAATGTGGGGTTTAATTTTTATTTTATTTATTTATTTATTTATATGGTGGACGATCGAAATTATATATTTGGATATATGTTACGATTTTTTTTTATTATTTTATTTTTTTTAAATATGGTGGACGATCGAAATTATATATTTGGATATATGTTACGAATTTCAGGTTTACTAAAGTCGTTTTAGCATGTACAGCTTTAGAAAATTATAAAATCGTTCAATATAACTAGCAACAGTTTGAAAGTTGAATTTTAATCAAGCAAATTTAAGATGCAACATAAAAAGAAAACTCAATTTCATATAATACATTATCCTAAATAGGGGTGAACAAAATCGAGCCGAAACCGAAAAACCGACCGAACCGATGCATTCAGTGCGGTTCGATTCGGTTCAGTTTTTTTGAAGATTTCGGTTTCGGTGCGGTTTGAATTTTGAAAAACTGCAAAAGTTTCGGGCGGTTCGATTTTGTGTCCAAAAAAGGTGCGGTTTTAACCGAACCGCACCGAATATCATATAATGTCATTTTTTTTTTCCTTGCACTGTGAATGAGCACGCTTTTCATTTAATTGAGTAACTGAGCAGTGAGCACGCTTTTCATTTCATTTGTAGAAATTACAATTAACAACATTTGTTAGATAATACAAAAATCAGTTGTAGATAATACATAATAATGAATAAAAATAAAATAAATATTTAAGTTGAATTGGGGGTAAAAATAAGTTGAATTGTAAGCTGGATTGTATAAGCATGAGAGAGGAATGATTTTTAACTAGTAAATATCTTGTGCACATGCACATATGTACATAAAATATAATAAGTAATATTTTAGAATTTAATATTAAAATTTTAGATAATGAACATATTACATTTTTTAAATTTAATCATTAGAAAAAATAAATTAATGATTGTTTATTATTATGAACAATTGTTAATTATCATTAGATAATAACAGTTTCACTATTATTATTATTATTATTATTATTACAAAAACAATTGTTTATAAGATTCTAAAGTTGTTTGACTATGCTATTAAACCAATTTACTAATTGTTTTTAAAGATATTTTTTCATGAGATACAAAAGAAAAAGATAATATTGATGCTAAAATAAATAACTTGAAATAATTGTTTATAATTATGCAAGTTATATTTATTGTGAATTATTATTAGTTGGTATTAGCGTTAATTATTATATAATATAATATAAAAATATATGATCACACTCAATAGGATATATTAATGTGAGATGTAAAAAACATTAATGATAAATTTTGTAACCAAAAATGGAGGGAAAATTTTAGAGGTTTTATTAAATAGATTTTCTTAAATGCTATTAGCTAGTAATTATAAAGAGAGTTTCTTAAATGCTATTAAATAGATTATTAAGTTGAGTTGGGAATAAAGAGAGTCTTAAAAGAAAGAACCCGGCAAAGTTTATCTACCACATATGTAGTTGTTAGAGACTCAAAATTCATGGTAGAAACTTGCAAATTTATGGAGGAAATTGTAAATTTGGTCCTGTTAGATTGGGACAGTCGCAATTTTAGTCCCAAGAGGTGCAATTTAAGTCTTTAACTAATTTTTGTTGCGCAAATAGTCCCAAATCTAACTGACCGTTAAGTCAACCGTCTGTCATTAGTTTGAAAAGAGAGAAAATTGCAAATATAATCCCATAAGATTAGTTTTGTTGCAAATTTAGTCCCAAATATTGAAATAATAGTTTTCTTACTAATTTTTGTTGTAATTTTTATTCTGTGAGTATATAACAATATTTGATAGTAAAAATTTAGTTTTGAGACAAAAAAAATTACTATACAATGTTTTATATATTTAAAATTATTTTTTATTAAATAATAAATATATTTAAAAAATAATTATTATTTAAGTTTATTGAAATATAAAATTCTAGAGGTTAATCAAATTTATAAATAAAAATAAAATAAAAGTAATACCAACTACTATTGGTTTGAAAGCTCGGCCAAACTTGTTGTTGAATCGAGAATCGATCGGTTTGATTCCTTTAAATGGATTGGTTTCCAATGAACCGATTAGAATTAGTTGAATGGACTGGTCAATAATATATATTTTTTAAATAAGTTAATAAATATTTATAATTTTTTATATAACAAAAATATAAGTTTAAATATATTTGATATATATAAATTCAAATATATTTGAATTTATATTATTATGTTTTCTGTATTTAAAATATTTTAATTAAATAATAAATATATTTACAAAATAATTATTTAATATTATTATAATTATATTGGTTGATAAAAAAATAAAAATATAATTTTAGAGGTTAATAAAAATTTAAAACATAAAATAAAAATAAAAATAAAATAAAAATAAAATCAACTACTATTATTTTTAAAATAATATCAACTACTATTATTTTTAATTTTTAGAATCGGTCAAATGGTTGGATTCATTTGAACGAACTGGTTTCCAATGAACCAGTTAGAATTGGTTGATCGGACTGGTCAATTGTATATATATATATATATATATTTTCTTGAATTCATATTTGATATATAACAAAAATATTATTTGAATAATTTTTTAAATTCATATTTATATATTTTTTTAATATAACACAAATATAAACTTAAATTCATATTTGATATATAACAAATATATTTTTTATTAACATATTTGATATATAACAAAAATATTTATATATTTTTTAATATAAAAAATATAAACTTAAATATATTTGATATATATTAATACAAATAAATTTAAATTTATATTATTATTAATATATTAAAAATTTTAATTGCAATTCAATGTTTTCTATATTTCAAATATTTTTATTTAAATAATAAATATATTTAGAAAATCATCATTTAATTTTATTATGATTATAGTGGTTGATTAAAAATAAAAATATAACTCTAGAGGTGAATAAGGTTATAAAAAACAAAAATAAAAATGAAAAGTCATTTTATATATATCAAATATTAGAAAATTGCAAATTTAGTCCCACAGTTGCAAATTTAGTCCTGAAATTTAACGGTGACTTAACGGTCAGTTAGATTTGGGATCAATTACGTAAGAAAAATTAGTTAAAGACTGAAATTGCACCTCTTGAGACTAAAATTGCGACCGTCCCAATCTAACGGGACCAAATTTGCAATTTCCTCCAAATTTATGCCATACAATGAAATTATACAAAATACAACAATCAATCAATAAGCCTTCCTTAAAGTATCATATACTAATTTAACCCACCAAATTCAACTAAAATTATAACCTTCGGAATACAGTAAGCAATAGACGGACAGAAATTTCCATGACAAAAATTGTTCACCTTCAGTCTCTACGCCTACTCGGCGAAAAATGCCTCATAATAAAGCTGTCCGCATACAGAGGATAATTTTTTCTAATCAAGCCTTTTATGCATTTCCAATACGAAAAATCAACCAATTCTCCATCATTCCGAACTATGAATAAGCATCTTGAGCTCTGAAAATTAGGATGGTATCCAATCTGTTGATCATAAAAAATACAAAAAATAAATAAATAAATAAATGAAATTATTAAATACAAACAGGAAAATTTGAGCTCCATGAAGGACAATTTCATGCAAATAAATTGGGATTATCTCAAAGGTGCAGGCTAATTTTTATTGATATTGGTATCCACTATTATAGAAATATTTGAAAATACAACACTATATAACTTGTCCGCTTTAAAATGCCAAGGAAGTCATAGTTTCAACTTTTATCCACAAGTGCCTTTTTATGAGAATACTTTTGAGTCGCACGCCTAAGGATCAATGAATCATACTTTGAAACAAAAAATGTAGTGCACTATAAAAGGCCATACCTTTGCCTACTAAGTTTTTTAAAGTACGACATCTTGTTGTGAAAATATGCATGTTTGTAGAATAAGTATGTCCGTCTAACAATTAGACCCGCCTGCAATAGCCCTAATGCTCCAATCATTTAGACAATAAAATAGATCCTCGTACAAATTGATTTAAGTAAAACAGAAATAATGCATTCGTGCAGATCATAAATGCTTCACAAAAGCATTCGAGCTTAAGCAACAATCAAAAAGGGATCTAAAAGAATAAATAGTTGCAATAACAGAATGGAAAATAAGTAGCCAGCATCTATTGCATCGCAGGATCTCTCCATTTCCAAAATATTCTGCTTTTTTGTTTATCTACATGGTGAGGATAAGAAACCAAGTTTTTTTTTTTTTCTTTTTTTTTTTTANAAATAAAGTGGCTTCCTCAATGTCGGCTATAGCTTTCACACATCATGAAAATGAAAACAAAGTGAAGGACATAAGATTAAACAGAAAAGAAAGCAAACTATCTGTCTCAAATCAGCATTACCAAATTTAAAACAGGATGGGTTATGTTGTTAAGAAGCATGCCAGAATATAATAGCTACATTATGCTATCTGTTCGTGTAAATGTGGATGTAGTATGTCTATTATCCTGTATCATGTTAGACACAACTAGTGTCATCAAACTGAAAAAAAAAAGAGGAAAAAAAGAAAGGCAAGAGAAAAATATTTTGAATTTACTGGAAAACTTACGAGCAAAGTAGTTCAGCCAAGAACAAAAGGTATTTTATATAGTTAGTTATCTTCTTGATACCAAAAGCTGGGAAAGCAACAAAGCAAATTACAAACTATAGAACTACCATACCGTAATATAATCAACTCCACATCCAATCTTCTTTTCACACGCTGGATGATATGCAAGTAGCTTCTCCAGGATGGTCTTCTCATCCTGAAGACTCAATCTATCACCACTTGCGTATCTGCAGAAGACAGTACATAAAATAGGATTACGCAAAATTAGTATCTTTTCACCTAAGAAAATCTGCATTACTCAATATAACCATTCTACACCCAAATCGTGGTTCAGTCTAACACAACAGATAAACTACAAGAGTGATTGCAGAAACCTTGGTTTCTAATAGAAATGATTTTTGCATTAGAAGCTAAAAGTAGCTGAAAGTGATCATGTACTTGTAGAAGGCATGGCCAGATGCAAAAATAAGAAATCTAAAGTACACATCCTCCTATCTTTAGGCTATGGGTATATAAGCGGATAATCCCCTTTCATAAAATTTTGCCTATTTATCGCCTTATAAATGCAAAAATTCGTTCTGCAAGACTGCAAACCAAGTACACTAGTTTTTACCCAAATAACGCAAATTTGAAGAAGGAAACGAGATTAAGGAACTCACTTCCCAGAGTGAAGAACCGTCCTAACAAAGCCAACGAGGGGAACAGTGTCCTGCAAAATCTGGTCGTCCCAGTCCACCCACGTGTCACCATCTCCACCCTTCTTCTCCCCAGCCTCATCAGCCGGATCATCATCGCCGCCGGGGTCCGAGGACGCTGGCCATCTCAACAAATCCGCTCCCCCATTCGAAGTCGGGCCAGCGCCGTCCGGATTTGTCTTTATCCCACTCGTTCGGGCTCGGCACCAAGGGAAATCCACTACAAATGGGCGTAAAATTAGGTTTTTGGATATGGGTTTCCTGCAGAATGAAGGGATATTTGGTGAGCTTATAGCGGAAACCGAAGCCATTTTTCTGTACTAGAGCATCACCAGTGGTAATTGAATATCTTCTTCGCAGCCGAAGAATGAAGATAAACTAGTAAGCAGCAGCAAGATACTTTTTGCTTGTTGGAGTATTTGGATAACGCTAATTGTGCGGGTCAGAAATTCAAACCCGCTACCCATATTTTTTTCTTTAAGAAAAAAAAAAAAGTGGAAAACAAATAGAAAATGCGGTTAATTAGTAATTACTTGTATTCCAATTGGAGAATACCACTTCCCAAAAAAACATGATTGCCTTTTTTACTTCAACACCAATCCTCTCTTAAACATCCACGTTGCAGACTAAAACTATTTCTTACACAAGCATGAAAACCAGCGCACAAAAAGGGGGGCAAAAATAAAAATAAAACCTCCATTGATTTACAGCTAAGTCTCAGCTTGCACAGTCTACTGCCAGTTCACAACCCAACACGTATGTCGATCGATTCTTAGAAAACCTCCGACCTAAAACTACTCGTCGAATCCTGTTAGGATCGATAATTTTCTTTACCTTCTACCCCCTTTTCGTGTGTAATAACTGGTTCGATCCGAGAAAGCTTTAGCAGCATTATTAATGGAGGGCGGTGAGAGAAGCCCGTTGAGAGTGGAGGGCATGAAAATGAGGCCGCAGGCTGATCGGGCCTTCGTCACGGAGCCCGATGTGGCGGTTTCGTCGCCGGTGACCCGCCAGAAAGCCGCCGCCGCTAAACAGATTATTGAGAATCATTACAAAAATTACTTGCAAGGGTTGCAAGATCGAAAAGAAAGGTCATATTTTTGTTGTTTCTTTTTATTTTAATATTCTTACCCCTGATCGATCGACTGTAGTAGTATTCTTGAAATTTCAATAATATAAAGTAAGAAATTTCATGTTTTGAGAATGCACATGTGTAAAAAATTAAGTCTTTTTTCCTTTTGATCTTAAAAAAAGTTCATTTTTTTTGTTGTTGTTTGGTATTTTAGGAGGAGGGCTTTGCAGAGAAGGGCACAAGAGGATAAAGTGTCTAGCGAGGAGGAAGAAAAGATGTTGAGGAACTTGGAGAAAAGAGAAACTGAGTACATGAGATTGCAAAGGCATAAAGTTGGTATTGATGATTTTGAGCAGTTGACCATCATTGGTAAAGGAGCTTTTGGGGAGGTACTTTTATTTATTTGTCTGTTTGCTTATTTGCCTTTCTACTCATTGCATTGGCCCTTTTTCAAATGTTTTGATCGCTTGTTTATGCTTGATCTAAATGATTGAGCATGGATTTTTGTTTCCCTTTTACCTTGCTAAATGTTTAATTTGGTGATGCCAGTTTTGTGTATATTTTTTGAACATGATTTGTGTATTTTCAAAGTGTTAATGGAAGTGTTTGGAAGATAGATGCAAGGGATTACGTAAAATTTCTGAAAGTCCTTCTCTAGTATTTACAAAGTCTAGAAGAAATACTGTATTTTTATTTTATAAGCAGTTCTTCTAGTAATCTTAATGTATATTGATCAGCTCAAAATGCAAAATGCTCAAGGTTTTACCCTTATAGCAATACCAAAGCCAGATTCGTTGTTGACGCATCAGATGGCTTTAAAAAAAACAAATGCCTTTTCAAGTCTTGGCTTCTTCCCATTTTACACTTAATGCACATGCTTGTAGAGGAAAATTACTATTGAAGAAAAATATCTATAGACTCGTAAATAACGTGGTAAGTGATTCAGGTCAGATTATGCCGCGCTAAAAACACAGGAGAAATTTATGCCATGAAAAAGTTGAAAAAGTCTGAGATGCTTAGCCGTGGACAGGTGAGAAAACACATAAGACTCAACACTGAAGAAAAATACTAAAAAATTGAAATAAGTACATTCTTTAATTCATACAAGTTACTAAACATATTACATTATTAATTGAACAAATACCTTATAGGTCGAGCATGTAAGATCGGAAAGGAATTTGCTTGTCGAGGTCGATAGTCGGTGCATAGTGAAGCTCTTTTACTCCTTTCAAGACTCCGACTTCTTATATCTCATCATGGAGTATTTACCTGGCGGTGATATTATGACTCTTTTGATGAGAGAAGACACTCTCTCGGAGGACATTGCCCGTTTTTACATTGCAGAGAGCATTCTTGCTATTCATTCTATTCATCAACATAGTTATGTACACAGGTAAATGAGTAAATAATTATTCAGATTTGAGTAATTCTGGATCTCATTTGTTCTTTAAGTGCCCTTATACTGAACTTGTCCGCCTCTAGGGATATCAAGCCGGATAATCTGATTTTAGACAGGAATGGGCATCTGAAGCTTTCTGATTTTGGCTTGTGTAAGCCGCTGGAAAAATATTCATCCATGTTACTGGAAGATGATGATTTTATTGCTCGGGATTCTGAAAATGAGGGCGAAGGGCATTCGGGCACAGAGACTGCTCCTTGGTTAATGGCTAAAGAGCAGTTACAACAGTGGAAACGCAATCGTCGTGCCTTGGTATTTTTTTTTTTTTATTCAGTAGTTTAAGGTAAGCTGATGGTGACTGTGTAATCATTTCATCTCTTGCAGGCATATTCTACAGTGGGGACACTTGATTATATGGCGCCAGAGGTTTTGTTAAAGAAAGGGTATGGGATGGAGTGTGATTGGTGGTCTTTGGGGGCAATATTGTACGAGATGCTCATAGGTTATCCTCCATTTTGTTCTGATGATCCTAGGATGACATGTCGCAAGGTATATCAAATTTTAACACTTCTGCCAATGTCATCCTTGTTAAGGAAATGGTGTTATTTTCATTTGAGATTTTCGACTAATTCTGAAGCAACAAATTTTTGGCGGGGGTGCAATATTCAAGAAAGGCCAATTTTTTATTTTTTATTATTTTTTATTTTTTTTATTTTTTTTTTGTCCCTGATATATTATGTTTCTATTATGCACCCTCTATTTGTATCAGATAATAAATTGGAGAACATGTTTGAAGTTCCCTGAAGAACCGAAAATATCTTATGAGGCTAAGGATCTGATCCTCCATTTGTTATGTGATGTTGACAAACGATTGGGGACTCGGGGCGTTGACGAAATTAAGGTATGTAATTCTAATATGTGGTTTAAGGGCATAATAGAAGTTTTTTCTTACCACTCGTAGTGATATTTTGGAATTTTCTTTTCTAAATATTTCTGACAATTCATGTTGTGAAGCTTGAGTTTATCGTACTGAAAATTGAAGTTATTTTGAGTTTCAGGGACATCCATGGTTTAGAGGCATCAAATGGGACTTGCTTTATGAAATGGAGGCAGCATACATACCAACTGTGAACGGAGATTTAGACACACAAAATTTTGAAAAGTTTGATGAGGTGAGATATTGTGAACATAATTTATTTTTAAGCCTGATTGAGTATAAATCATGCTTATATATTTCCATGCATGTTTTGTAGTAATTTCTCTTATGCCTTCCTGCCTCTTTTTTCTGTGTTTCACAGGTAGAAAAACCACCATCTGACACGCCAAAGGTAGGACATTGGAGGAAGGTAAAGAAATTTTATTTCGTTAACTCTTTTTTTTTTTTTCTTTTTTTCTTTTTAATTATTTGGGCTTAAACTGTGTTGAGAGTATGTGAATCATAAATTGGATCTTTTGAAGAAGACCCAATAAGTAAGGCATTCTCTATGGGAGATAATGTACTTTGGCTGATAATTTTTGGGTATTCTACAGATATTTAAAGTGAATAAATTCTCTATTGTCAAGTGTGCTAATCCAAGTCTCTTCAATATAAATAACTAGTCTTTATTTTATGGCTCTTTACTTTGTTATCCGAATAGAAATTGAGATAATCACTCATTTTGTTCGCCTACTTTGATGAACAGATGTTAACATCCAAAGATGCCAACTTTATTGGATATACATTCAAAAAATCGGATCTCCTTAAATCAGCTGACACGGCAGGTGGGTTTTGCAGTGCCTGAGGCATAATTCTCTCAAATTTTTACATTGATATGAACTGGGTGCTTGCTATTCAAGAGAGCTTAATTATCAACTTAATCTTTCTATAAGTTGGTTTAGACAAAATTAAGCAAAAAACCTTCATTCAGAAAGCTTAGTGATTTTCAGATTAATATTCCCTCTTTCTTTCTTATGTATATATTTTTTTTCTCTTCTCCTATTTGGCAGTACCTTTATTTTTACAAATAAAATTATAAATCTATTGTCCACTATTTACCTTCATGCAGGCATAGATTTGAGTTCAAATGGACCTTCCAAACCTCCATCAGTGATGTCATTATTTGGCAAGTTATATTTTCTCACTCTCTTATTATCATATGCACACATGCCGGCAGCTTGTGCTGTTTTTGTTAAACGTTGTTTTAACGTTTTCTGATCATAGGCCAAATGGACCTGAGAGATTGTGCAATAGCCGAAGACGATCCCAAGCTGCATGTTTGACTTCACATGGGTTTGCTTCTTGATTCTTCATAGAGGCATCATGTGCATGAAGAGTTAATTGCTGTACAGAAAATACAATCAGTTTTGAAGCTGGACAAAGGTTTTGGTAATATTTTTCGGTCGTGTTTGCTCTGTTGGTCCAGTTATTTAGACAAGAATGTTCATGTGAAGTCATTAAGTATGTTTTATACATCATAAACTCTTTCTGGTTAAGAGAATGTTAATCTTCAAAAAGAAATAAAAATAAATAAATACTTATTCAGTCCTTCAAATCCTCTTTTGTTTATGTTGATGTTACCATCCCAATTACAACATATACTATTACTATAATTTTGTGCAACAATGGTAGTTTTGACCTATTTTGTTTATTGGGGCCCACATTATTATGAAGAAATTAGTTTTCTCAAAATAAAATATCTCAACCAACCCACCTATCATATTTAACTTGTGTGTGTGAATGACTATTTTGCTCGGATGTAATTGTATTTTTACGATTATGTCATCAGAAGTTTTTCTACTATAAACAAAAATAGGAGCTTAAGTTATAATGAAAATCATATCAAGAGAATAGTAAATTCTGAATGCACATCTTAGTAACACTACACAGGTTTTGAATTGTTCCTCTTCCCATAACTTAATTCACACGTAGTTTATACTTCCTCCTATTTTTAATATTTGTCATTCTAACTTAATTGATCATTTGTTAAATAAATGTCGTTTTGACTATTTTGTTCATATTTTTCTTTTTTAACCCCTCCATCAATACTCATTGTCTCTTCATATTCCCAAGAACATCCATCCATAATTGTGTCATTAAATAGGGTTAAACTTGAAAAGAAAAATATTTCTTAATTAGTATGTTGATAGTCAGGATGATAAATATTTAAAATAGGAGGGAGTATTATATTATATCATTTCACCTAATAAATATAAAAATAAATGTACGATAAAGACCGAATTTGACGGTTGAAACTTGAAAGCACATAGAAAAGCTCAAATCTAGGTGCATGGGAGGGGACAAGGAAGAAGATATTTTGCGAGACTGTTAAATGTATTGGGCTTCCGGATATTTTCAGACCCAAATAAATATCTGGCCGCTTTATTAGTTTATGTCTGCCATTTCAAGCTGACACGTGTTAAAGCGTCGACCAGCTGGCATCTCTTTTTGCGCTTTCATTACTCCATAAACCCCAAAATACAAGCTGAAAATGGATTTCCTCACATAAATCCCAACATTTGTCTTTCAAGAATACTTTCACTACTGAAATTTTCCATTACGAAATTTGTGGAGGATGTTATGGAGAGTTCTGTGAATTCTTATGAGGTTGGAGCGAGAAAATGTGATGAGCAAGAAGAGACCTCAGCTTTGGTGATAAATTTATCATTTCTTTTAATCTTTTGCAATTCAAATTTTGATTTTTTTCCTTTTATTTTTTTTGTGACTCTAATTTTTATGATCGGTATATGATTTGAGGGTTTCTGTGAAAATCGTTACGCTATTACAAATCCCATATATCAAAAAACTCAAAAAAAGAGTAACTTTTACTTTAGTTTGTGTGCTAGTCAAAATTAATAGCCTTTTCGTGATGAAAAAAGAAAACATTCTTTCTCCAATTTTATTGCAAATGTGAAATCCTTCTTTTCTTT
>BKCP01005849.1:300458-335716 GCA_008636005.1 Striga asiatica | reverse complement strand
AATAATCTCAATGTGGCAAGGCGTCAATCAAAAGAAAACATTTATCACGACATTGATCAGCTTTGAATTAATTAAAAATTAATCACTACAAGTGATAGTAACAACGTTGGTCATGATTTCAAACAATGGTAAAGACACCGTTAATTAAGAAATGAGAGATAAAAAAATACTTTCTTAACAATCAACAATCACTTAAAACTGATTGATTTCATTTTTGGATTTTTAATAAAAAAAATAATTATTTATTTTTATTCCATTATAAATTTAAATTAATATCATTATAGATTGCATTTCGGTACCTAGTAAATATATAAAATTTATTATACACACACACACACACACACATATATATATATATATTATTATTAAGCTAATTGAATGTATTCAATATTTAAATATAAATTCAATAAAAATAACTTTTAACCCATAATAAATATCAATAATCACGTGCAATGTACGTGCAATGCACGTGCATCTTACTTGTGCTCTCAAACTAGGAAATTCTTTGTTTTGATATTTAATTCTAAATTATCAAATATTTGTCTAACATCCACATGCATTTATGCATTAAGAATCAGAATCAAAACGATAGAGTGAATGTGAGAATTTACAATGCACATTGGATTTTGATTTTGCAATTTTAGGGTTGGGGTATTAATTTTTCCGCAATGCAGAAGAACCTCGTTTATGCCTTGATCGATGGTGCATCAGCAAAAGTAGGCTTCAACCTTGATGATGAAGAATCTGCAAGGTGAAAAATTTCATAATAATTTACAGTACTTATACATTATCTTTCCATATGAAAAAAAATATAGTATAAAATTTACACGTAAGTGTTATCTTTAGAAAAAATGTAATATTAAAGAAATTATTATTTATTTGTTTTAAAGGAATTGGAATGAGGCCTTCAAGAGTAGCTAATTATATTATTTTAACTTGTCTGAAAGCAGCAAACCTATTATGACAATTTTAGCGACTATTGGTATGCTGAATCATATTCCAACTCCAATTGCGGCCTCATTTTCTTCATGAGGATCCGTTCCTGAAGAAGCATGAGGTCTGGATTGCGCCGGATGTAGTTGGTCCTAACTTTTCGTGCCCGATCAATTTAGGCTCCAACGCTGTCTCCGAAATGAACACTCTTCGATCCCCATTTTTCATATGAAGAAACGTGAGGTCCGGATTGTGACAAGAACTGCGACCATTCTTGAAGGCATGGTGGCAACGTATGACGTCATGGTCGAGGCGCCGACTGGAGTGGACATCCGAGTTGTCCCGAATAGAATCCACTTCATAGAGGGTGTCAACAGACTTGCGTATCGCATATCCTTTAAAATTTTCAAGTCTCAAGGACCTATGTTTGGCTCCATCATATGGACAAATGGTGAAACCAAGGTGCGGAACCCATTTGTTCTGACCAGCAGCTGTATTAGGTCAGGGATCCTACTTCTTTGAGTTTTCTATTTTTTTGTGGTTTTCTAGCTTGGTGGACGACAACATAAATGATTTTAGGTAACATGTTTATGCTAGAACTTTACAAATTATTAGTTTATGTATCATATTATTGTAACGCTTTTGATATTATGAAATTTTGGCATTTTAGTAACACTTTCTTTAGCACTTCTATAATGTGTAATATTTTTATGTAACACTTTTGAATAAGTAACACGTCTATAGTAATACATTTTCTTTGTTTTTTTTTGTTATGTTTAATAACACAATTTAGCATCATTTTTTTTATGATATTTTATTAATTGAATTTTAAGTAATATTGTCTTAAAAGTCCTCAATCTAGAACGCATTGTATCCACAATATTATAATTGATTCTAGTTAATATTTAAAAAAATACAACAAAACAAAAATTCTTATCAAGAGAATTAAAATTATTTATTCAAACACACACAACCCAAAAGCCCACAAATTCTTGTATTAAGTAATATAACTGTTAAGCGAGTCGATCCATCGTACTGTTAAAAAATTATATGTTTATACTATTAAATATCATACTTCTATTTATATTATTTTTTAAATTAAAATATTAATTAATAAAAAAGCTATATTTATAAAAAAAATAAAATATCATGTGACTCAACACCAACAAAAAAATAAAAAATAAAAAAATCGCAGTACATGATATCCAAAAATCCAAGCCCACACACTATCGCCGTACAAAATGTCCCAGCACACCAAAATAACGGGGTGAATGACCCCCATCCACTCACACGTGTCCAGCGCCCACAACAAAGCCTCCCGCCCTTTCTCATTCCCCTACAAATACGTTCCCACCACAAAACATTCGGTCGCCCTCCCACCTTTCTCGTCCCCCACTTCTTTGACCATTAATTAATTATTTTCCCCACCTTTCATTTCTTCAACCTGGAATAATAGCAAAAGAAGAGAAAGCTATCTAAAAGAATGACCGTCTCCGCCCCAAACACTTCCAATCTGCCAATCGGCGGCACGGCCACCTTTGATCCGGGAGATACACTGACGTCCAGTAGTCACGATTCCGAATTTCCGGCTTTGGATCGAAATGTTATTCCAGCAACTAAGCGGCCTAAAACCCTAAAACGGACCGGAGATCAATTGGAATGCCCGAACCCTCAGCCCCAATCCCCGCCGGCTGCGAGTACGAAGGAACCACTGCCAGTCAAGTGGACCTTCCGCGATATGGTCAACAAACAACGCAATCACGTGGATATACTTTCTGAGGACGAAGCACAGGGCAACGGTGCAGAGGAGGATGTCTTTGTGGACCACTCTAGCCCTCTACCAGAAATTAAGATTGCCCAACGTTTCTTTGATAAAATTAACCATGAATGGAAAACTGCGGTAGTGCTGAAACCATTTGACGAGTCGCTCACTATGCCTTCTCTATACAATCGGCTCACTAAAATGTGGCCATTCATGGCGGGATGCAATATGATGGATCTCGAGAATGGCTTTTATCTAATCCATTTTCGTACCCACGATGATACAGTTAAGGTTCTTACTGGCGGCCCTTATGTGGTTGGTAGCAGTTACATGCACGTACAACCATGGACACTCGAGTTTGATGCCGCGAATGAAGAATTAACATCGACGGTAGCATGGATTCGGCTACCAGGAATGCCGGCACATCTGTATCATAACAAAATCTTCCGTACGATTGGCCAGATTGTGGGAAGGGTGGTGAAAATCGACCAACAAACAGCGGCTCTAACGCGAGGTAAGTTTGCAAGACTTGCGGTCATGGTTGATCTTACGAAGCCCCTCTGCGTCAATTTTTCCATTAACGGGAGAAGTCAACGGGTGGTTTATGAAAACCTGCCTACAATTTGCTTTCATTGTGGAAGGATTGGCCACTCAAGTCACGGATGCCTGTATACATCGCCCCCACATGAACCGGAGAGCAATACGGGGACCCAGTCTAATGTTGGTACACGATCGGCTAAAGAAGGAGCTGCTTACTCCGGGGGAAAGACGATCACATCAACCGAACGTGAGGAACCAGTATATGGGCCGTGGATCCAGGTGCCGCAGCGTACACGGACATACACCAAGCGTGATAAGGGGATGGGTAAGGCTATAATTACGAATAACTCGCGCCCGACATTCGGAACAAGGTCTCGTTTCGAGCTTCTGGATAGGGATGGATCAAAGGAACCTCATCGTTTGTTCGAATTTGGTGGCCCTTCTACGAAAACCAATACAGAGGATTTTCTTACGAAAAAGACTGGAGAGACGGAGGAGCGTGAATGGCGTGTAGTGAAGAGTAGAGGAAAGAACAAAGGAAAAACCCGAGTTGGAAATACGAGAAAAGGAGCAATCAACGGTATAGAAAACGATGCTGGGACCACGGGCAGTCTGGAGATCACAAGGATTGAGGCTCAAGAACGTGGCCATGGCCAGGACAAAAATTCTGGGAATACTCAAAGAACCGTAAGACCAGAGGGCCAGGTTACAACCCAGGCTCGTGCTTGCACTGTTCAAATAGGAGCTGGGCTAGACCCGACCAAACATAGAGCAGTTACTGTAGAAGAAGAACCCGTCCTGCCACCTAACGGTGACGCTTCCCAAGATGTCACTGAAGTGGTCCCCGCCGGCGATTGTCCTATGATGGAGGGGGAACAAAATGCCAAAAGACAGGAACCATGGCCGGAGGATCAAACAATGCGATGGGATGCGGAAGGAAGTCCCGACGAACGTATGTGCATGGATGAGGGGTCAGACACGCATATCCAGGACCTAGCTTAATAGTGGTCGGAATTTTCTCTTTATCACTAGTTTAGACATGAATATTGTAACATGGAACGTACAGGGTGCGGGCTCGCCTGAATTTCGGGGAGTCTTCTCGACCCTTATTCAACAGTACAGACCAGACATAGTTGCTTTGCTTGAACCACGTATTAGTGGCTTAAATGCAGATAAGTTCGTGAGTCACAGTAAATTTGAAAATTCCTTTCGAGTTGAAGCTCAGGGGTTCTCGGGGGGGATTTGGCTACTGTGGACAGGCGAGGTTCGTCTTGAAGTGGTGTCATTCTCTCGACAACTGGTCCACGCCCGGGTATATAAAAGCGATGTGGAATGTCTTGTGACTTTCATTTACGCCAGTCCTAATGTGGCCGGACGTCGTAGCTTATGGGCTGAACTGCAACGTTTGGCGGATAGAATTTCGGGCCCTTGGGTTATCGGAGGGGACTTCAATTGCCTCCTCCGACGTTCGGAAAAAACTGGGGGTTCTTCAAGGTATTGTAATATCAGTCAAGATTTTGCTGATTGGATTTTCGACTACAGTCTCCAGGAGGTAGCAACGGACGGACACCTATTCACCTGGATCCGAGATACTCAGCAAGGTCGGGTGGCAGAAAAGCTTGACCGTTACGTAGCAAATCTTCATTGGGTGGAAACTTTCACGACGGGCCGGGTTCGCTTACTCCCACGGGTCCACTCAGACCACTCACCTCTCCTGCTAGGCTTCGGGCGACATAATCATTCACCCCGAGGAGTAAAACCATTTCGTTTTCTGGCAGCTTGGCTGCTTCACCCGGATTTCACTCACTTATTAAAAGAGACGTGGAAGCCTTCATGCTCTTTTGAGGAAGCAGCGGGGAATTTTGTTGAAAAGGCGAAGGAGTGGAACTTTAATGTATTTGGTAATATTTTTCGTCGAAAGAAAAGATTGTTGGCACGAATTGGAGGTATTCAAAGGAATCACCAGTTCAATTTTAACAACCGGTTGGCGGGGTTAGAAACACAGCTCCGTGCAGAACTAGAAGATGTCATACTACAAGAAGAACTCTTGATGATACAAAAGGCCACAAGGGAATGGACATATTTAGGTGACCGTAACACGTCATACTACCATAGACAACTTAAGTACCGGCGAAGACGTGGACGTATAACAGAACTGACGGATGATGACGGGAACCAAGTTACAGACCCGACGGCACTTAGCACTTTAGCTACGGAGTACTTCAAAAATATTTATACAGAAGGACCGGCCCACGTGACAAATAGGGCCTCGGTTTCACTCTTCCCAGCTAGTGATAGCCAGGTCTTAAGCGCCATGGTCGAAGATATATCCGATGAGGAAATTTATTCAGCCTTGAGAAATATGGGTCCCCTGAAAGCCCCAGGTTTGGATGGTTTGAATGCGCTTTTCTTCCAAAAAAATTGGGAGATCGTCGGGCCGGCAGTCCGATCCTTTATTAGGCAAATGTGGCAGGATGGTGTCGTTCCCGACCAGGTGAACCGCACCCTGCTTGTTCTAATTCCTAAACTTGAATCCGTTGCCACAATCAAGCAATTCCGGCCGATCAGCCTGATTAATGTCGTCTACAAACTCTTCACTAAAGTGTTAGTGAATCGCATGAAGAGTAACCTCTCGGCGCTAATCCACCCGGCCCAAGCTAGCTTTGTCCCGGGCCGACATATTACGGACAACATCATTGTGGCGCAAGAGCTTATCCACTCTATGCGTGGTAAACGTGGGGCGAAGGGCTATATGGTGATTAAAGTTGACCTCGAAAAAGCGTATGATTTTCTCCGGTGGAGCTTTATCGAAGAAACTCTACAGCTAGCTGGTTATCCCGAGCGCTTCGTAAAAGTTGTCATGGCATGCATTAGCTCGGCCTCGATGAGTTTGCTATGGGATGGCACAATCGGAGAGGAATTTAAACCCACACGAGGGGTTCGACAGGGAGACCCCATCTCTCCCTATATTTTTGTCCTTTGCATGGAGAGACTGGCGCAAAAGATTTGCGAGTCGGTGGAGTCCGATGCTTGGCGCCCGATATCGGTTGGGCGAGGAGCAGTCAACGTGCCGTTCCTAATGTTCGCTGACGATTTACTTCTCTTTTTGGAGGCCACGGATGATCAAGCCACTATTCTCGCACAGGTGCTTGATCGTTTTTGTGCCGACTCGGGGCTTAAAGTAAGTGAGGCTAAGACACAAATTCTATTCTCTAATAACGTGGAGCCGCAAGAACAAAATAGGTTGGCATCGGCCCTCAACTTCAAGTTAACGGATAATTTGGGAAAATATCTGGGGGTACCAGTCCTTCATGGACGAGTCTCCAAATCCACGTATAACCATATTGTTGAACGAGCGGAAAAGCGTCTAGCCGGATGGCGTATGAAATCTCTGTCCTTGGCCGGGAGGGTGACATTAACTCAATCAATTCTGAACACATTACCGTATTACTCTATGCAGACGGCGATGCTACCAAGTTCCACAAAAGCGGGACTGGAGAGGCGGAGTCGAGCTTTCGTATGGGGTGGAACTAATGACCGTAAGAGCACACATTTGGTTGCTTGGAAGGACGTGTGCAAACCGAAAATCGAGGGCGGGCTAGGTGTTAAGGATCTCCATCGAATGAATAGTGCTTTGTTGATGAAGCTGGGATGGGGATTATTAACAAAACCGGAGGCCTTATGGGTGCGTGTCCTGAAGGCAAAGTATGCATTGAATTTCTCAATGAGTATAGAACCGACCAGCTGGAAGCAGGGATCGACACTAATTCGTGCTATTCGCATGCTTTGGCCCCAGGTGACCAGTGGAATTCGGTGGGTTCTGGGCAACGGCGAAAAGGTACGTTTTTGGCTCGATTCATGGCTTGGCATGGAAGGGCCGCTGGTTCGGTTTGTGACGGACCACACGCATATAGTAAACATTTTTTCAACGGCCGCTGAGCTAGTGGATACTCGAGGGAACTGGCGATGGGAATGTATCCATGGGGTTTTACCTTCTTCTGTGGTATTGCGCATAGCGGGGACACTTCCTCCGAAAGAGACGGCTGCCGAAGACCGTATTATATGGGGATTCTCCGAGGATGGCCGATTTTCAACGAAATCAGCCTATCAAGCGATTTCGAATTCTGAGAGGGATCCGGATTATCAACTATGGAGGACCATTTGGCGGGCCCAGGTCCCGCAACGGGCCCGAACCTTTTTGTGGCTGGCTGCTAAAGATCGTCTTCTTACTAACTTGGAACGTGGTCGGCGCCACATCTCGACATCAACTGCGTGTGAGTATTGCGGTGAGGAGGAATCGGTAATCCACGTTTTGCGAGACTGCTCATTGGCGAAGGAGGTTTGGAAGCTTTTGTTACCAGCTGCTGGAACCGTAGGTGACTTCTTCCAACAACCTCTCAAAGCTTGGTTTCGCCAAAATTTATTGAAAATCAGGCTGGGACATGTTAATAATTGGTGTAGCATATTCGCGGTAACTGTTTGGCGCATGTGGACGTGGCGAAACGAGAGGATTTTTAAAAATAAGCTTGCTAGTAGCGAGGCTAGAAAAATGGAGATTTTACGAATTACAGAAAATTACGCACGAGCGGCCACGGCTTTCACGCGGGTTGGGGTTGCAGCCTACGTGACTCGTATGATTCGGTGGACCCCTCCGGCGGCGGGCTGGGTCAAAGTGAACACGGATGGCGCATTTAACAAGCTCACGGGCCTGAGTAGTGCCGGCGGTTTGATTCGAGATGAGACGGGACGATGGGTTGAGGGCTTTCTTATGAATATTGGATCCTGTACTATCACGGGAGCCGAGCTTTGGGGACTTTTTCAGGGTTTGCTATTGGCGTGGGATCGGGGGCTTCGACGAGTTATCGTTGAGATTGATAGTCAATGTGTCAAGAACATGGTCTCCAAAGCGGATGGTTTTTACGGAAATCATGAGGCCATGGTTAGAGCCATTAAAGAACTAATCCAAAGAGAATGGTGTGTCTGCCTCCAACATGTTCATAGAGAAGCGAATTTCGCAGCGGATCACATGGCGAGCTTGGCGGCATCCTATCCGGTTGGCCTACAGCGACTCTCTTTACCTCCTGTGGGACTGGGAGATTGGCTTGATCACGATTGCGTTGGGGTATCATATCCCCGGCAAATATTAGCTTAAGCCTTTGGCCTCCTTCTTTGTACCAAAAAAAAAAAAAGAATAATAGCAACAACACAATCCGAATAATCCATCCACCTGATCATCCAACCGGAATGGCCGATCCAGACGACTTTACCACCCCACGCAACAGCAACTTCTCCGCCTACGACCCCAACCGCCTCAGCTGCGAGGGCTCCCCTATGATGATGTCCCCTTGGAACCACTCCCCCTTCGCCAACGCCCCATGGTCGTCCGACTCCGACGACCCACCCGCCGCGTCCACCCTCCCCCAAACAGGCCTCGTCGGCTCCCTCGTCCGCGAGGAGGGCCACATCTACTCCTTAGCCGCCAGGGACGGCCTCCTCTACACCGGCTCCGACAGCAAAAACATCCGCGTCTGGAAAGACCTCAACGAGTTCTCCGCCTTCAAGTCCAACAGCGGCCTCGTCAAGGCCATCGTCATCTCCGGCGACCGCATCTTCACCGGCCACCAGGATGGGAAGGTCCGCGTCTGGCGCGCGCCTTCCCACAAGCGCGTCGGCACCATGCCCACTTTCTTCGACATCTTCAAATCCTCCATCCGACACAAGCGCGTCAAGCATGCCGACGCTATCTCCTGCCTGAGCATCGATCGAGATAGGCGCTTCCTCTACTCCGCCTCATGGGACTGCACTTTTAGAGTCTGGCGAGTCGACAACTCGAAATGCGTGGAGTCTGTTCGCGCGCACGACGATGCCGTCAACTCTGTCGTGTCGGCTTCTGGAGGGGTAGTGTACACGGGCTCGGCCGACGGGAAGGTGAAGGTTTGGCGGAGGGAGGAGAAAAGGCACGTGTGCGCGCAGACGCTGCTGAGTCAGGAGTGTGCGGTGACAGCGCTGGCGGTGAGTGGGGACGGGTTGGTAATTTACGCGGGGTCTTCGGATGGGCTGGTGAATTTCTGGGAGGAGGATAAGGAGTTGGTGCATGGAGGGGTGTTGAAGGGGCATAAGTTGGCGGTGCTGTGCCTGGCGGCGGCGGGGGGTTTGGTGTTTAGTGGGTCGGCGGACAAGACGATATTGTGTGGAGGAGGGAGGGGAGTGTGCACACGTGTCTGTCGGTGCTGACGGGGCATAGTGGGCCGGTGAAGTGTGTGGCGGTGGAGGAGGATACGGCGGAGGGGAAGTGGGTGCTTTACAGTGGGAGTCTGGATAAGTCGGTTAAGGTGTGGAGCGTGTCGGAGACGGCGCCGGATATCGGGAGGATGGGGGTGGCGCAGGGGGATTTTAACTGGGACTCTATACCCTCGGCTAAGTATTGATCCATTGATATGATCGGGGAAGATTATTATTATGGCTCGATTTTTTTTTCTTTTTTGTTTGGTAATTAAAAGTATATACGTGATCAATTGTGTTCTTGGGATTTTTTTTTTATTTTTTTATTTTTGTTTGGTTTCCCCCCTTTTCTTTTAGTTTTGGTTTTCATTTTTGTTTTCCCTTTAAATGGAAGTAGAGCAATTAACTGCGACAACATATGTTTTGTACAAGAAAGTGTGAATAAATTTATTAATTGTTGTGGGATTATGATGTAATATACCATGACTAATGATTGAGAAATAATATCGGGTAAGGCTATAATTCCGTTACGGAATCATTCCGTTGGGATTTGTAACCGTTAGATCAACTATCATTGACGGTTACTTGATGATATAACAGTTACAAATCCCAACGGAATGGTTCCGTAACGGGATTGTAGCATTTTCCAATAATATCATGGCCAAATGCCGGTTCCCGAACTGGTTTTGGGCTGAACTGTTTTCGAAAATTTGTTTTTCTAAACGAGGTTTAAACAAATTGGACTTGTGCTTATATATAGTTATTTATTTGAGTAAAAAAATGATATTATAATTTATAATATGTGAGCTAAGTTGTCTATATATCCCTTACCTTGATGATCAAAATTCTCGTATTTCTCTTACTTTACTTAACTTTATGAAAGAAGATGACATGATGCATTGAACAATTTAGTAATCTTAGCTAGGTTTCATAATCGTCTTCAATTCTGACGGTTCCACTAGTATTAGTAAAATTGGATGTCTTTTCTTCGTCATCCTAGTTAGCATGGTCGTTTGTACACTTCGTTTAGCCTTTTTTTAATCACTCATCAATATTTGAGCCTCCAAATTTTGCAGCATCAGCCTCAACTGTTGTGCATCCGATATATATACTCTTTAGTAAATGCTTGTTCAACCACCTCAGTTGAGAGAAAGGGCGACACTAACATGAAGCGGCAACCATGGATTTAGTGTGTCAAGAGAGAGAGAGAGAGAGAGAGAGAGAGAGAGAGAGAGTTGATGGGAAGTTACCAATTTACCATATACATAGTAAATTAGCTTTTGATAACTGATAGGGAATTCCTCCATTATCTAGTAAAATACTATAAAGATGAAAAATTGATCGTTACGTATATATATACAAATAAATTTAAATTTAGTTAATTTGTAAATAATTATAAATCGATCTTTAGCCATATATTCAAATAAATTTGTAAATAAATGTATAAGAGATGTAACTGTGTAATAAAAACGGATTAATTAGGTGGAGCGGGTATTTTTTTTTTTTTAAATGGTAATAAACCGGCCTGCCTAGTTGGGGCATTTGGGCCAAAACAGTCGTGGCTAATTATTATCAGCCCAAACATGATTTGAATTAACGAGTTCAAATCACAACTCACTTCAATTTTCAACAAACTGCCTATTAATATTACCAATTATAGTATCTGTTTTCAGAACTGTTCTCTTTTCAGTTTTTGGGATCTCATTAACAGCGGACAGAGTAACTCAGGGAAGATGACGATGTTCCACTTCTTGAACTGCGCGATTTTGACGTTTGGCCCTCACGCCGTCTACTACTCCGCCACTCCCCTGTGAGTTTTATTTGCCATTTTTTCTTTGATTTGCTTTTTGACCCCTTCAATTTGGTGAGTTTATCCGCCGGATCTATTTGAGTTAAACGGGGATTCTTTTACCCTTGCTGCAGGAATTATTCTGCTTTGTGCCTTTATATTCTGTTCAAGTGTTTTGATGTTTTCGTATTCTGCTCGATGTAAATTAGGTATTTTTGTGGCTGGGAGATATTCCAATTTAATTGACATAGTTAGAGTAGATGCCATTAGTGGAGCTGGGTTTTGAATTTGTATAAAAGAATAGTGATTTTGGCCGATTGAATGATATTGTTTGAGTACTGAGTTTTAGTTCTTTGTTATTTCAGATGTGGAAGCTATTTATTATTATCTTGTGACAGTTTACTTTTCTGAAAGTTGAGCTTTGTTTATTTCACTAATGAATTATGTTGGATAAAATGATGGGTGTATTGACCAGTTTTATTGGACAGATCCGAGTATGATACAATTGGCACCTCGATTAAAGCAGCTGTTGTTTACCTTGTAACAGCACTAGTAAAGGTTAGACATAGTGATCAGGAATTCAGGATGATAGAGTGGCTCCAATTTGTTTTTGCATTTTTTCTTCATTGCTTTTAATTTTTCTGAATTGCATTCCTTTGCAGCTTGTTTGTCTTGCAACATTTCTCAATGTATCGGAAAGTGACAGTTTCGACCCATATCAGGTATTATGCACAATCTAAGTTTAATCATATTCCATAGGGGAATCACTGTACATGAATGGTAATTTTTGTATCCAATGCCTTAAAAATTGGTAAAGACTTAATTTTCGTGTCCTCAAATTATTTACACAATTGCTCTACCTTATAAGCACGAAATGAATATCACCATCAAGGTTCTTGTCTAACTGTGTATGCTGTATCTGTTGTGTGCGTATGAAAGCATTTATATGTTTGCTATCATGTCACATATTTAGTTTTGCAAATTTGATCTATCCCTCCTCAAAAAAGCTTAATGATCATGAATGGGATTCAGTTTTCTGATTTGTTTGAAAATCTAGTTTTAATTCTCATTAAATCCTTCTCAGGAATTATTGAAAGCGTTGATTGGGTTCATAGATGTTGCCGGGCTTTATTTTGCCTTGACACAGTTAACTCATAGGAATATTTCTCAAAATCACAAATTCCAAGCTGTCGGACTTGGTGAGTATACCCCAGTAACTTTTCTTAGTCCTTTTTATTTTCTCATTGGTCATCGTTTTCAACATTCTGCTCCTATTTTATGACAAATAATATTAAAATAGTGGAATTGACTGAGCAGAATATGTAAGGACCTAATATACTAGTTTGTTTCTGCTTTTCTGAATCAATACATTTCAGCAGCTTCATGTTAGACTTCTTGTTCTATTTTAGGACCATGATGTTTGACAAAAAGAAAAAAACTAAAATAAACGAAACAGCATAGAGTGAAAATCTAAATACCTTGACAACCAACACCAAATTGGTTTATTTCCCACTATAGTGCTAGTGTTAGAGTAAAAGATTATTGAGTGAAAGTTTTAGTAGGCCTTCCTTTGTTTTTAACCACCTTTTTGTTCTATTATAATTAAATGTTGTCTCAACCATATTACCTGTCCTTATACTCCTGTCTTAAGTTGTGTGAAAACGTAACACACTCAATAGAATGTTCATGGAAAAAGGGGGCTCATTTGTTTTTTTAAATGAAATGATAAATGCAAGCTGTAAACTTGTTTATTGGTAATCTTCATGCCTAGTTGTTTTCATCTTGAATTTTGCATGTACTGAGTAAATCAAAACCTCCATCAACCTATTTAAGGAGAAGTACTTTATATATTTCTGTATTTGTTTCTTTTCCTTTTGGCATTTAAGGTTTTATTTCATTTATACAGGTTGGGCGTTTGCTGATTCCGTGCTCCATAGGCTGGCTCCACTTTGGGTGGGTGCTAGAGGTTTAGAATTCACTTGGGACTACATTTTGCAGGGGCTTGAATCTAATGCTAATTTGGTATGATTTTCCTAGTCCTACCGAAGTAAACTTTCAATTCAAACATATACTAGTTGGGTTCATTAAAACCTATTATTCCTGAGATTTAGCCAAATTACTAAGAAAAAAAAGAATTGGCCATTGAATAAGACAAATTGGGGGGCCCTGAACGGCCATCTTTGTGTTCTCAAATGCAATGGGAGCTAAAACTTCAAGGTTGGTTCTTGTATTTGTTCCTATAAATGTTTGTAAGTCTTATGAAATCTGCTTCTGGCCAATATTTCAGGTGTTGAGTTTATCCCTAGCTGCATTAGGTTCTTTGATCTGGCTCAGGAAAAACAAGCCCAAAACTTTGATTCCCATTATATACGCTTGTGCAGGTATTGTGGCAACAATGCCATCTATTACAAGGTACGGCTGCCCACTGTAGCTTTAAGATGTGTTGGTTTTTTTATGATAGAAGGAACTTTATTTTTTGATTTTTTATTTTTTTTTTAATTATTTTTTTTATGATAGAAGGAACTTATCTTTAATCTAGTTTGTGGTGTAGTATGATATTAAATAGTTATAACATTTTTTTTTCCCATCCAGTTATCTGAAAGGAGGCTTGGGATGGCACTTTCCGAAGGTGGTAGGATTTGAGTTGTTCACTTCTTTAATAATGGCTTTCATTAGCTGGCAGCTTTTTTCCGCATGCCAGAGGCCATCTAACTGAAGGATCATTAAGATTAACTAATATTATTGTTTAGTAGCAGCCTCATTTCTTTCGCGCCTTTTCTTTTCCCTTTGTAAGAGGAGTTCATTTTGCCTACATTAGTCCGATCTTGTAGAATTTTCATACAATTCGGATTTCCTTTTTTTGCATCTGTTAATCTCTGTGTTGTCATTGTAACTCAATGAAATTTTGGATGGTCAAAAGTGCTGGTTGTTCGTTTGCTAGTTCGTTGACATGCTGATTGGATATTCCCGGCGCGCTTGTTTACAAATTAATTTGCTCAAAATGATTTTTTATTGTTTTCTAGGGTTAATTTTTAAAAAATGTGGTATGGTTAGTGGTTAGTAGGATTTTGAATTATGTTAAAGTAATATTTAAAATAAAATAACTAAAGTTAATCTGATGTAAAAGTAAGAGATGGTGTAAAGTGATAGTTAAAATTATGTGAGTGAATATATTAGAGATTTGTAAATTTGTGAACTATAACGATATTTGGAGATCACTAAAATTTGATTTTCAGAACTGTACCAAAAAATGGGTTCAGTTCGGTTCGAAATATTTTTTTTTTGATTCGGTTCGGTAATCGGGACTATCGGAACGGTACGGTTCGGTTTGGTTCTTTGGATATTAAGAGATTTTTAATTATTTTTTAAAAAAATTTAAATGACTACCTAGTTATATTTTATTTTTTACATGTTTTTTTTTTTAAATCCAACATTCATCAATACTTCATCATACTAAGGACTTTATTTATAAATCAACTTCATAAGTAACTCTAAATTTTAGTTAAACCTTAAGACTAAATTTGTGCAACTAATATTGAAAACTTAAATTCAAACAAAATATTAATGTAGTTTTTTATTAAAATAATATTTCTTAACCTTCCATACTATGTAAGTTATAAGATAGAATAAGACTAAGTATCGACAAATTTAAGTAAAGTTTAAATTTTTTTTTTTTTAAATATTTTTTTACTTTCATTCCAATTTAATATTTTCTTAAAACAGGAAAAATTCAATTGTAGATGTATTACTAACTATAAAATTTAAGTGATACTTAATTGTAATTACTATATTTTATTTATATTTTAAAAATTCTCAAATTATATACGATCAAAGTTGACATAAAATATATTAATAACACACATCTATTTTTATAATTCAGTTCTTCGGTTCGGTACGGTATGGGATGGTTCGATTCGGTTCTCGGTATGGATATTTGTGAAATCTCCAGAACCGTACCAATTATTTTTTGTTCGGTTCGGTTCGGAAAAAGTCAAACGGTCAACGATTATTTTTCGGTTCGGAGTTCTTTCGGTTCAGTTCTTGGAGCGGTTCGGAATCCTTCGAGTCCCATGCTCTACCCTAAAATATATAGTAAATTAAAGTTGATGTGATGTATAAGAATGATTAGTTTGTATTATTTAATTATATGAATAATGTGATTTATTTGTATTATTTAATTATTTAAATGATATTAAGAATAGTGAGATTCAATTAGGATTTCTAAGGACTTTTTAAGACTTTAGTAATCGTGGTGTATTCAATTTAGATTTGTTAAGACTTTTAAAAATCCTGAGTATTCAATTGAAATTTTTAAAAGTATTACAAAATCATGAAGTATTTAATTTATTTGACAATAGGATTTGTTAATACTTTTTAAAATTTAGTGAAATTTCTAAACAAAAAACCTTATATGAAATCTCACCCAAAATTCTGCCTCTATACTTAAAGATTTCATAGAATTCCTCAAATCTGGAAATTTTAAAAAGTCTCAAATCATTAAAAATTTAATATTCACTTAAAATCTCAATTGATCAAAATTTGAGTTAAATTAAATTTGAGTATGAATTAAACGTGAATAAAATACTTTGTAAACAAATCCATATGCCTCGAACGCTACGGTCTCACGACTTTAGAAAAATGTAAATGCAAACGAATCATTCAAACAAATCCCCGTCGAGCGACAAGAGAATCCGTGAGTTGAAATGTGTCTATAGTACCACAAAAGATGCCTCTGCACTCTGCATTGGAAATTGATATAGGTGGGCCCCACGTGCCTATTTGCCAATTGTTTGTGCCAATCCAAAAAAAAAAAACAAAAAAGAAAAGGTTGCAAGAACCAAATACAATCATTCGCATTGGGGAAATCCATAATTTATACGCCGATCGGAAAAATTATCAGCTTATCAGCAAATGGCATCATAATTATGCATTGTCATCAGCTAAGGTTCTTTTGTCATAAAGTTCTCAGATTTTATAAATGACAGAAGAAAATGACCCTAGCAAGAACTATTCTTCTCAGTTCAGTGACTGCTAATTAGTAGAAAAAAAAAAAATGGATGCAATTAAAAGTCTTGAACAAATTTCATTGGTGACTGCGTTTACAGTAACGGGTATTGGTTTGTTCTCTCTGTGGCTCATCAATGGTTATTTGAAGAAAGGCCGTAAAACGACATCTTCAGGCCTCCCGCCTCCACCTCGTAATCATCCTCCATTTTTTTTTTTTCGCACATGATGAACTTAGTATTTCTGTTTTAAGTAATCAAGTTGAGGTTTTGTGTTTTCCACTTTGGACCCTTTTTGATCTATAGGATGTGTGTCTTCAGCTTGTCATATTTGAATGGCTGGATTTCCGCATGGTATGTGTTTGTAGAAATGTCTAGCCGGTATTGATGAATTGAGCTGTTTTGGAATACAAACTTTCACCTAAAAGAAAAGGAAAGAGAGAGAAAGAATTGGAAAATTAATGTTGTAGCTGTTTCTATTACTCAACTTGACTTTGAACCCTGACCAAGAAGTACTTTTGTTGTGTGTCCTAAATGCATGCTCATTGCCAAACAAGAAACTTTCCGTATTTATTACATTAATGGGATAAGGAAAATGGTGGATTGAATGCAGAGATACCGGGCTGGCCCGTGATTGGGAACTTGCTGCAACTGAAAGAGAAAAAACCTCACAAGACTTTCACCAGATGGGCCGAGAAATACGGCCCGATCTATTCCATTAGAACTGGCTCCACATCACTTGTGGTCCTCAACTCTAATGATGTTGCAAAGGAGGTGAGTGCAATTTAATTGGGCAAAGCGTATCTCTATCACCATCACAAATGACAATTTTTTTGTTTTTTTTTTTTTTTTCGATGATTCTGGATTTTCTTTTATAGGCTATGGTTACTAGATTTTCATCCATCTCAACGAGAAAGCTTTCTAATGCGATAAAGATACTTACTTGTGATAAAAACATAATTGCACTGACTGATTATGGTGAACATCATAAGATGATCAAGAAGAATATTCTCAATAGTACTTTGGGACCTAATGCTCAGGTATGAGCATTTATTACATTCAGGGGAGAGCCTTCATTTATTTATTATTTTATTTATTTATTTATTTTATATCATTGTATTATATCCTGGAAGATTTAACCAACTCTAGTTTGTTTATTATTTTAGAAGCGCCATCAAATTCACAGGGATACCATGATAGAAAACGTGTCAAAACACTTGATAGCTTGCCAGAAAGAGAATCCTATGGCAGCTGTGAATTTCAGGAAAATATTTCAGTCTGAGCTTTTTGGGCTGGCATTGAAACAAGTAAGTTTATCCAGTATAGGTTTACTCCCTTTAATTGTGGAATTGCATTGAATTAACTGAGTGTTAGCTTTTCTTTTTTTTTTCCCTTGTAAATGAAGCTTTCTATTGTAAGGAATAGTTGAGAATAAGAAGCTGGAAGTGTGTGTAGATAAATTAATAAAAATTTTAAAATTCTATTTAACCAATTGTATAACTATTTGAAGTGTCCGCATAAATCAACCTTCCCACTACTTTTAGGTTCTGATTAAAATTATGCAGAATCAAGAAACACAAGTTGTTGTTAAGAAGGCTAAGATGTATTTATTCTTTCCCTTGTTAAAATTTAACCAAAAGCTAACAAAAAACTTCTCAAAAGCTTGCAGTCTCCTCCCTGAAAACTAAAAATAGTGAAAGCTGTAATTGTCTTCAGGTTCTTGGACATGATCTGATGTCTATACACATTGAGGAGCTTGGACAAACTTTGTCAAAGGAGGACATATTCAAAATTTTGGTGGTTGACCCCATGAAAGGTGCCATTGAGGTTGACTGGAGGGATTTTTTTCCATATCTAAAATGGATACCAAACAGGACTTTCGAGAAAAATATCAAACAAATGTATTCTCGTAGGCAAGCTGTTATGACCGCGCTCATCAACGAACAAAAAGAACGGATTTCTCGAGGAGAAGTACATTTTATGTGCTTATTAAATAAATTCCATTTGCTCAATTATTTAAGTGGTTTAAGCATAATTAACGGTTAATTTTTTCTTACCAGGAAGTGAATTGTTACCTCGACTACTTGTTATCAGAAGCAAAAACATTGTCTGAACAACAGATTCTAATGCTGTCATGGGAAGCCATAATCGAATCATCGGATACTACTTTGGTCACGACCGAATGGGCATTGTATGAACTCGCTAAAGATCCCGAAAGACAGGTGGATGTTCTTTTGTATTTGTTCTTCACATAATTGATTTATCAGCTAAGTTGAACTTCTTCACTTGGTGCAGAACATGATCTCTTCTCTCTTTTTTTTTTCTTTTTCTTATTAAATGCAAATAGGATCGCCTATATAGGGAAATTGAAAGTGTTTGTGGAAGTGAAAAAATCACAGAGAAAAAGTTGAGTGAACTTCCGTTCTTGTCTGCGGTTTTTCACGAGACTTTGAGAAAATATAGTCCAGCTCCCGTAATTCCTTTGAGATTCGTTCATGAAGATACGCAAATAGGAGGATATGACATTCCTGCAGGAACTGAGGTAACTAACTAATCTTCTATTTCTATGGGCATTTATGCTCTACTTCGATGTTTTATATACTTAATACTAATTAGTTGAGCTTGTTTGAGTAACTTTACAATATAGATAGTAAAGTGAAGGATAATCACAAAAACTACTCCTGAAATTTGAACTGTGAAAGAAGGGATAAAAAGACAAACTTTGAGGTTGCATGCTTTAAATTTGAGGTTTACACACTAAAGAATCCCAAATCTTTGATTTTATTTATTTATTTATTTATTTTTTGGAGTCATTTGTTGGGTCATATGCCAACTTTCACCTCAATCTGAAGGATAAACTCATTAATAACTTTTCCTGAGAACCTTACCTTAGATCCAAAATCTTCGAAAATATCTAACTGAGACCAACTTTTCATGCAGATTGCTATAAATATCTTCGGATGTAACATGGACAAGAAAGTATGGGAAAGTCCTGAAAGCTGGAAACCAGAGAGATTTCTCGATGAAAAATACGAAACGATGGATTTACACAAGACGATGGCTTTTGGGGCTGGGAAAAGACTATGCCCTGGTGCCTTACAAGCAATGTTGATATCTAGCTTGGCAATCGGTCGATTAATACAGGACTTCGAATGGAGGCTTAAGGATGGAGAAGAAGAAAATGTCGATACGCTCGGGCTCACGACACACAAGCTTCATCCGCTGCATGCAGTTTTAAAGATGAGAAATTGACTTAGCTCAATCATGACATTTGCTTTGGGATAAGTCAAAAGTTTGGTTCAAACTTTAGGGTTCATGTGTGGTTTTGTTTGTATGATACCTTGTAAGAACACAAATAAGTTGTAACAGCTTCATGGATGTTCAGTATGTACTATGTATGTTCCTCCAATATCTTATCCACAAATTTTTATAGGAACACCTCATTGCATTATTAATGTTCTATGTTGGAATGTATAAATCCATCTATTTCTATATCTATATATATATCTATACTATTATAAAAGGATGAATGGTTTTTTGTAAGAAAATGAACTACTTAATATACTCTTACTTTTACATATTTTTAATGGCAAATTAGTAATACACTAATATTCATTGTATCTTATGTTTTTAATGAATTAACTAAAAAAAATTCTTACTTAAGTACAAATCTTTAATTAATTAAATACAAATACATGAAAAAAAAAAACATTACAGAGCTCCTAAAAATCAACTATAATATTCTCACATCATTATTGATGTGTTGTTGGGGTGGGTCCCACTGATGTGGTGGTGGAAAAAATGACCACATTGCACTTAATGTATTTAAAATTTTGATTTTTTTTTTTTAATTGTTGGATGATCAAATTATGTGGTTAAAATTTATTCTTATTCTTTTCACTGAGCACGATCATAAATATATATATGTGAGTGTGTGTGTGTGTGAAATTTTATAGTATAATTTTGCACTAACACAATGTTTAACACATTGGTTGGAAGACATCCTCGGTAATTAATAGGTCGAATTTTAACATATTTGCTAACAAGTTTTAATTAGTCATTCTATATTTGGGCAATTTAAACTCCATATTAATTAACACAATGTTACTTAAACATACAACATCCATATATCTTTATTGACTCTTCACGAAGTTTAATTGTTAAATATTCAAAATTTGAAGAAATGTAACGTTTTGTAAATGACCACAAATACAACACACAACCGTTAATATCTTCCGATCAAAATTAATTTCATGAATTAGCAAAAAAAAGTACCATGCATCACACATGCACTTTACGGTCTAATATAAATTAACAATATTATTCCTTTCCATAAATGGGAACTATTNAAAAAAAAAAAACAAAAACAAAAAAAAATAACTTGGAACTAAACCCTGTTGAAATATATCAAAATGCATTTACATGATTACAAACTTATTATCATCAATTTTGTCCACCAGAAAATTACTGCAGACAGTTTCGGAAGAAGCGAATTGCCTGTTACACAATTGAATGGTGATAGTTAAAAGACAGAAGTATCGCGTTTTAGGGAACTTAGAAAAGCTTGATAAGCACAAAAAATAATAATATAACTTGAATTCCAGTACCTGTAGAGCAAAAACAATGTCTGCTCCATCTACCTTTAATGACACTCTTGTTATTTTACCATCTCGCGATTGTCCTAGTTTGAGAATTCCCTGCAGTTTGACACAGGATTAAGCTTCTGCTTTTTTATCTTCTTGTACCTTTTCGTTTAGTTATTATTTAAGTTTCATTTTCTTGATTAAAAATAGTTTTACCTGGTCATCTAGCACCCGGCACATACTTGAAAGTTCCGAGATGCTAACAGGAGGGATTAAAGTTGATTTGCATACATCCACGTAGGATTTGTTCAACTGCACCCGACAAAGATTAGCCTCTAAATTCAGGCACCAAAGAAGATAGTACATTTGTCCAGAAATTGGAAGTAATCATACCTCACTGATGGTTGTATCCTTCTTTCCTTTACGGAAAAGCTTCACAGCCGAGCAAAGTATCATCTGACAAAACAGCCGCACATAAAACAAAGATTGTCCAATTATATTTGACAACAGATTTACTCAACGACAGCAAGTCATCCATGAAGCGAAAAATGTTGCCAGGTTACAAGTAGACTTGTACCTGTTGATGTTGGGGGAGAGACTGAATGGTGTCTACTACAGGCGATGAAAATGTCTTTGATAATGCAGCAGCAACATGATCTATCCTCACCTGTAACAGTTCAAAATATTCGTCAAGCATCAAATTGGGGTATACATCCCATATAAACTAGGCTTATTTCAAATTAACAAGGGAAGCATATTATTGTTTTAGTTGCACAAAAACTTATTTCAGTCAGAACTGTTCAGATGGATTATTTCAGTCACAAAAAGTGAAATTTGAGACAGCTATGTCATATGCTCACCACATTGTTTACTTGGTCAATCAATGTTGCATTGGCTGCAGGCTGTTGATCTCTGACACTGTCTAACGATGATGGTATGCAGTCATTGTTAGCTTCTCTTGTTTCAGCTTCTAGAATTTCAATTGCACTCCTGAAGCAACAAGTTGGATTTTCTTGATATGGCAAACCATTGCGGAAAGAAGCATGAACGGTGCTTTAATGGTAAACTATCAGTTGTCCCAAAGAACTAGAAAATCGTACCAAAGCCAGTTAAAGCTAAATGAATGGAATTGGTGAACATGATCAGACTAGATACCTGCAAACAGAGAGAGCCTTTCGCATATCTCCAGATGCAGCGGCAACTTTCTGAAACAATTAAAAGCACAGTAATTCAGAATATACTCCTAAGCAGCATCACCAAAAAGTAAAAAGCAATAAAGGAAGAAAGAATCCGAATAAATTTTCTGCTCCTGGAAAGTAGTGTATAAGCTCACCCTAGCACAGAGTTCCAGTGCTTGAGGCTGGAATACTGCATAAGGAAGTGCCTGTTGAAATTACATTATATTAAGAGATTGATGGAATTTGCCTGTTTAAAGAACTTCTACATCTGAAATAATGCTTCTTTTAACATATTTTACCACGGACAAAGCAAGAGTATCTTTTTTTTTCCCTTTTATCTCTGTTCTGTTTTTTATTGGTCACTTCCCTTCTCCTTTTGAACTGATAGCATTTTTCCAATAAATACACATAATCTAGGATGTTCCTGATACTGATTACTCATGGAAAGAAAATGCTTTCAATCAACTTCATTACAGAAACTGGGCAAACATTGACAATTTGCCGTAAAGTAGGACCAAATGCTGGTAATTTTATATCCAGATTGATGCTTCAATAACGAAATAAATTTCCAGCAATGCACTAAGCTGTTTTCAACCGAAGAGAAAGTTAAAAACATTACCCTCAGTCTTTCTTTGAGAATACTGATGATCTGATCCTTGGAGTAGGCTCGAAATGTTATGACTGTAGGCTTGCCTAGAAAAATGAAGCAAGTTCATAAACAAGCACTATGAGTAAGCAGGAATAATAATTCTCTCTACCCAACATACTAGGATAGTGAGACGAAAACTATGCGAAGCATTGATGCAAATATCTCATGGAGTCCATTGGTGAAAGAGAATACTCCAACATAGGAAGCTAAAAGAGCCCGGTGTTCTGGAAAACAGTGCAGGAAAAGCCTGCCTTGAGTGAAATATGTATAGATGGAGAACTTTCAAGATATCATTACTGATTTCAGAAACAATATCGGGTTGGAAAGGCCTCAAAAGTAAGACAGGGAAGCAAATTTTATCAGATCTTCATATTTAATGGGTGTGGACAGCAAAATGGAACTAAAAACAATAGTGTTATATCATTTTTCTAGAAACAAATCACTTGCAGCCATAATAGAAACAGTACCAGATATGGAACATAGCTAAAACTAATACAAGCAACTTACAGTTTAAGGACTGCAGTTTCGGAATAAACCTGTCAGCTAAGTCAATAGCATTAGCGATCCCTGTAAACACAAGGTAACTAGGTTAAAAACCAGAGCATGTAATGTAAAATAAAACCAATTCGAAATTCACGTACCTAGAACAATACACTTGGAAAATGGCATAGTTGTTAGCATGAAAAGATCGTGAAGCACAGCTCGGTCTCTGGTGATCAGATAATCCAATTCATCGGCTATAATCAATCTGTTGAACATTTCGATATTAAATACGTGAAGATAGGCTATCACATGTAAGACGAAATAAAGTTCAGTAAAATGTGAATCCTCTCCCCTTAAACAATTAGACCACAATAAACTACATCTTGCAGACATGGAAATACTCATTACTTCAGGGAAGAATATACCATTGATACTTACATCATCTTCGAGCCAGGTGTCTGCTCCTGTGAATAGAGGTTGTGAAGAAGCTGCAATGATAGTGTAGCGCGATTATCTTTCTTCTTCACACGATTTTGCCCAATAATCTGTAAAACCAGCTGTTATAAGTTTTCTCTTATTCGTTGGAAACCACAAGATACCACAGCACTGTCATACCTTGCTGAAAATTTCACTTGGATTTGTCAGAGAAGTACAATTGATTGATACTATGTCTGGAGTCTGTACACCATCCTGCTTCCCAGGGGAAGGAAAACACTGAGTTGTGAGAATGGAATAAGACAATAGCAATCTTCTTATGATGGTAGGAGGAGGACACCGTTAATTGTGTAACAATGATTAAGAAATTGTAAATTAGTAATATGCTACATAAATGACATTAGAATGATTTCTAGGTCATTCTGCATCAAGAAAAGGATAGAGAAAACGAAGAAGTTAAGTCCAAGTGAAGTAAATAGATTGACAGCTTACAGAAAATACATAACACTGATAAATTCAAATAACAAACATATTACTAGTTTGACATAAGACTTAATCACAAGCAACTCCAATAGCCAACAATGTATACCTCATTTGCCCAATTCAGAAGAATGTCTTTTACTTTTTCCATCGACAATGACTTCCCAGTCCCAGGACATCCACACATATACAAACTCCCAGCTTTCTCTTCCTTGATGCATTTCTTGCAGAAATCTAGGATCCTATTATGCTCATCTTCACGACAGATGACAGTATTTGGAGCAGTTGACAAATGGAGTGCCTCTTTGACAGCTCTCAACTGCTCCACATCTGATATAATGAAGAATCACCAAAAGGAGGCCAATCAATGTTCAATAAACTACACAATTACATTAATTGAACCACAAATAAACTCATACATCTCATTCTGTAAAGATTAGCACTTGCCTCTTGGGTCCCAAGATGGTTTTTCCAGGAACTTCTCAGAAAATCCTTTTCCGAGCGATGACCCACTCAAATTTACAGATTTCACGCATTCCTCAATAGCCTGTTGTCAAGGATCGAAAAAATTAAAATAAAAATATACATACAAAAAGGTTATAAGTCACTCTTGCCATTAGCCACCATTAATCTTCAGAAACTCTATCATGAACAATAATAAAAACCAACATACGTGAATTCCAGCTAATGCAATAAATGCACTAGCAAAACATCAGCGCAAATCGATAGTTCGCACAAGAAAGCACAATTTCAGTTGAGCAATTTTCCCAAATAAACAACAGAAAACACATTTAAGGGAAAAATCGTCAACAAAATTCGATCATTCAACAAGATCTTCGCGGAAAAAATGAAAAAGATAAAGAAGAAGAACAGCGAGAATGATAAGGTAACTGTACTCACATTAACATTCAGCTGGCTTTTAGGACTGCCTTTACAGCACTGCCGCGGCGATTTACGCGCCGGAGATCCAATCGAATCATCTGAGTTGGATCTCAATCTGCTTTTCCGAGGAGTGGCGGCGGTGCTACCGGTCTCGGCAGCGGGATCCGATGACTGAGATGAGCGGCGGCCGATGAACGTCGGCATCTTGTGCAGGTTGGTACAGGGTGCAGTTGAAACGAATCAAACGAAAAGAAGAAAAAATCAGAAGGTGCTTTGGCTGTGGAACGACCAGTACAGATATAGCTGTGAAGTGATGCGCGAGATGGCGGGAATTGGGTGCAAATGGCGGGAAGGGGCGCGTCGCGTTGCAGGATTCAAAGGCGGCGTATTGCCTTTCGAGTTATTGAATTACGCTTTTCGTCTCCTCCAGGGTCTGTTTGTTTTGACCAAAAATGTGATCGGATGATTTTCTTATGGAGTCATCCATCACTTAATTTATTGACACATGTCCAAAGTGCATTTATTGTAGGACACATGTCGTTTCACTATTTGTTAATAAGTGTGGATGTTTCATAAGTGGTGTCATTCGATGGCTCCATAGCAAAACTGTTATTGACTAGGGCATAGTCAGAAAATTTTTTCACCCAAGCTGCAAAATATGTTATTACTATTCGAACTGAGTCGTTCTCTAACATAGTTTGATTCTACTTGTAAAAATTTGAGCTTGACTTTCTTGTATATTTAAACAAGTTAAAATCGAACAACTAATCGAGTTTATCTATCAAACAAGTCGAGTCGAGCGTGTTCGCGAATAATTCAGTTAGAGTTTTGGGTTTTGTGTTTTGTTATAGGTTTTGAGGTTTATTAAATGAATTGAACTGAGTTTAAACGAGTCGAACCCAATATCAACTTTTTATTTGTTTATTAAACAACTAAGCCATGACAACTCTTTAAGAATATAAATTTCTTTTGATAAAAATATTTTATTTTATTTTAATGCACCATGTTGTTTGTCAGATTTTGATAATCGGGGCATCAGGGGTACGGTCCCACACAGTGAAGCGCACCATAAAAAGGTGAGTCTAGTTGCACCTTAGTGAGGTTCCATCTCAAAACCAATTGGTTATGGAAAGAGTAGCCCACTAGACTTATAAACTAGACTCATTTACCATATCTAATCAATGTGGGACAAAACTCACAAGTGATATTCAACAGGCCCCCTCACTTATTAGTGTTTCATCAACCCAACCTACAACCAAGCCGGGTACATTTAATCATCATCATAAGCCCGAGCCTACAACTAGGCCGGGTAAATTTTTAAATCATCACAGGTCCTAAATTAGGCTCGCTCTGATACTATGTCAGATGTTTATAATTTGGGCATCAGGGGTGCGGTCCCACACAGTGAAGCGCACCATAAGAGAGCGAGCTTAGTTGCACCTTAGTGAGATCCATCTCAAAACCAATTGGTTATTGGAGGAGTAGCCCACTAGGCTTATAAATTATACTTATTTATCCTATTTAATCATGTGGGACAACTCACAAGTGATGATATTCCAACATTGTTCACTAACGTTATATTAAATGCATAATAAATTAATTATTCTATTTAATCTTTTTAAAAGAAAAATTAAATATATCTTACATAAAATATATAATATTTTCTAAAATTTAAAATAATATTATAAACTCTTTTTATTATTAATTACTTATAATTTTTCTTTTATAATAATATTTTTTATTGTTCTTTGGTGCACAATTAATTTCTTTCTTCACACACCGTGTAATTTATAGGTGTTGTACTTCTTAGATAATAAGGGAAAAAACTTATATCCATCTGAACTATCACGATTTTGGCGCATTACCATATAAACATTTTTTTCTTAGCAAACCACCATCTGAACTATACGGGTTTGTCACTTTGCCATCCGAATCCAGAATTAAATTTGTTTTTGTGAAAAAAAAAGCTGGTTTGAAGGATATTTTAGGAATTGCATTTGTTTTTTAAAAAAAATATAAATTTACGAGTGGAACTTGGATCTGGAAAACTATACTTGTGCACCCACCCATACCCTACACAACTGGTTGATGGGAACTCATCCGGTAAACCTGACGGTGTTGCAGAACTCGAAGAACACCGGCCGACGGAGTGGCCGTAACTGGAGCCTCCTCTTCCTGAAAACTCGTCGGGGTAGGCGGAGGGACCGAGATTGTGCACTGCCGGAATATTGGTGTACAGATAAGAGCAGAAAAAACAACGGCAAATGATTTGTTCATTTTTTGAGGATCAAGATTTTTGGGAAAATATTCCGGCGAGTGAGTTGCCTTTTGTAAAGAGAAAATTATTCACTGAAAAGAAAAATGCGAAACAAAAATGTAGGATAGATGCTTTTAATCCTAAATTGATATTTTAGTTGAGGCATTAAGGAATTTATTACATAATCAGCCGAGAACAATATTCGAGTGAGTCTTTTGAAATAGGTCTTGTTTTCTTGTGATTTTTTTTTTTTCATTTGAGCTATGAGTATGAGTTATTGTGATGTATTCACGATATGTTGCCACCATATTTGTTTGTATTATTGTCGTGTTGAGACGTGAAATTCCCAGGTTCGAGTCCGTGTTTCGTGTTTGCTTTCTGGGCAAACATGGGAGTTGCATGTCTTGTACTTGGCTAAGCCCTAGCCATTGCACATTGTTTTTACGTAAATAATGGTGGTTTTTTTATGGACTTTTTTTCTTCATTAGCTTGCCATTGCACATTAATTTTACAGTTTTTACTTAAACATGGATGTTTGTCCCATTTCTGTTCCATTTTTTTTCCTTATTATTTTTCCTTTCTTTTTCCCCTTATATTAGGTCTTTTAGTTAGTTTTTATCTCGTTTTGTAGTTTATTGCGTGTTTTCCTCTATCTTGGTTTTTCTTGTGTTTTCCGTATGTTTTTTCGGTTTTTCTTCATTTATGGTGTGTAGGTCGAAACTTTGGGAAGATCAAATTTTGGGCAAAAGTCAGTTGGGCAAGCGTAATTAGATAGAGGAGTTTGTTGGGAACACACAGAAAAAAATAGAACTCAATTTCGATACCAGACGAGCCCGAACGACTCCAAAATGTGAAGTAGTGCGAGCTGTCCAGGCCATGCGCGCCCGCCGCGCTGCGGAGCGCCCATCCACCGCGCCGCGAAGCACTGCCACACGCCCCGCGCCGCGGCACTACCCCGCTTCGCGCCGCGCCTACGCCACGAGGTCAACTGGGAAGAACGTCCAGCAAGTCTGCCGCGCCGTGACTGATCCTTCGCGCCGCGAGGCGGCCCTTCTCCGCGTCGTGCTAGGATTTCCACGCCGCGTCACTCGCCTAACTATAAATATGGATCGCGACCAGATTAAGGACAACACCTCTCGACCGGGGTGAAAACCCTAGGTCCAGAAAAACGCAAAAACCCACTTCTCCTCCTTTTCTTCTTCTTCTTCTTCGTTTTTCTTCTTCTTCTTTTCACTTTTATTTTCCATTTTTCTTCTTCTTCTTTTTAGTAATCAAGGATTGAGCTTTGTATTTTTGGATTCAACACTCGAATTTGGGATTGATTGTAAGTCTTTCTCTTTTGACCAATTCATGAAAATGATTGTTTTAAGGAGAATGATTAATTGTGTTGAATTTGATTTACGTAGCTAATTCCTTCTGCTAGGGATAGGGGATGATTGTTCTTGATTAATTTCGTTATTGTCGGGCTCAAGATTGTTCATGCTTATGTGAGTTGATACTATTCAGAATTGATGAATTTATGCTTGATTGATTGATATAATTGAAGAGTGACACTTCGATCTTGCGATTGGAAACAATTGAATGTTAATTTATCGAGCTAGGGTTTGTCAGTTCTATATGATTAGTCGATTAATCACCTTCTAGTTAATTAGCGACTTTCAGAACCGAAAGGGGAGAAGTCGTAGACCTAGACTCGCATGAGGTAGATGATTTCGTAGTTGAATAATCTATGGGTTGAGATTGAAATACGTGCTTGTTGATGACCTGTCCCTTGTTACGAAAAGTTATTGGGATTGGGACAATTGGCCTGTGTTGTATGCTCGAGCTTGTTCGTCTATGTTCAATTCCTTGTTACGAAAAGTTATTGGGAGCGAACCGCTAGATGTTTGAGCGAGAGTGTCAATCTCGAACCGAACAATTGATTGCCCGGCTTTGCTAGAACTTGAATTAATTATCCCCGACTCCCTAACTTCTTTATCTTTGTTAGTTTATATTCTTGTTAGATTATTGCTTTTATTATTTCTTAGTTTATAATCATCCATACTGCTATCTGATTAGAGTGTTTAGGACTTATTTTCTTTTTCTGTGCAATCAATACCAAAGTTAGATTCCGAACAGCCTTCATTGAGAGATCGACCCGGAGAACGAATCTTTCGATTCGGTACTCGATAAAAATAATAATTTGTGCTACAACAATGGACTTTGTTCCTTCATTAGAATTCTCATTTTCCCAGTAAGTCTTTGCATTATTGTGATTTATATATGCAGAATTGAAGACATCTGGTTGTTATACAAGTTGTTTTAAGCTTGATTAGTTACAAAAAGTTTATCTTGGTCTGGTCAGTGAACATTTATCTTAAAATAATAAATGAAACAATAATAATATACAGTCGAGGAGCTGTTGGGTCTTTCTCTTTGGAAATAATAACAGGTAAAAAAAAATGTAATCAGGTCTTTCTCTTCTGGAGTTAATAAGAGGTAAAAAAAAAATGTAATCATTATACAATTATTTGATCGACTGTGTCAGCGGCTCCGGTGGCAAAGCCGATCACGTTTTCGAAGAAGGCAAATAGTCTCGAGCATGACGGAGGCGTTTTTTCCGTACGAGACGTCGATAAGGAGGCCCGGGTGGGGCCTTGGATGAAGGTGTGGGAGATGTCGAGCATCCAAAAGCTGGCCAAGAAAACAACGGTGACAGCAACCAAGCCCGGAGACGTCGACGATGAAGGCGATGAAGATGGCAGATGGAGAGGGAGCCGTGTTTGTAGGTTGGCGACATGTGTTTCATTTTATTTTATTTTTTCTTAAAAAATATACAAATTTCCTAAAATGCCCTTAAATATCAACTTTTTTTTTGTCAAAACTACTTTATCTCCGATGTAAAGGGTAAGATGAAAAAACGTGAAGTTCGTATGGTGGTTTGTCAAAAAATATAATTAATATAATAAACTACAAAAATCGCGATAGTTCGGATGAAAAAAAGTAATTTACCCTAGATAATAATTATCTAATCTCGTGAGGATACATCATTTGACAACGGATTCGAATACAATTGCAACCATGTCAATTCCACGTCAGCAACTAATCATGTTACGTGAACGGATCATAAACCAGCTGTCAGGTGTCATCGTGCACTCGAAATCCAAATATATTACTGTGTTTGGTGTGAAATGTTGCTCAAAGCTGATACACACTTCAAATCGGACTTTTGATTGCTCGGAGAGACTTTATTGGCGAGAAAAATGGGTGAAAGGGCAGTGGTCGGCTTCGTCGGACTGGACGAGGTCTCCTTGCAGCTGGCTGCTTCTCTTGTGCGCTCCGGCTATGGGGTTCAGGCATTTGAGGTTCGCCCGATTTTTTGTTTATTTTTTTCGATTGTTCGTTCACTTTTGAGGAATCATGAGCCCTTTTTGCTGTATTCTGATGCCTGTAATGTGTTTGAATGAATTGAAATGGTGGAGACATTATCTGTTATGGTTGGCCAAATGAGCTGAAAAGATGAATATGCATCAGCTCGTTTTGTGCAGCTCATATAGTCTAGTTAAACCACTACACTACTGAATCTGGAGAGAATCTAATCTATTGATGTTATAGTGAATCGTGGTGTTATAGATGGATCTTAACTGAGAAGACAATTCTGAATATTGTGTGTCAGTGTATGGACGGTAAGCTACCGGCATTTTCGACTTCTTTTTTATGATTTTTAGTTACTGTTTGGCAGTCGTCTTTACTATGTTTGAATGAATTGAAATGGTGGAGTCATTATCTGTCATGGCTGACCAAATTAGCTGACAAAATGAAGTTGCATTAGTTAATTTGGTGAGCTCATGTAGAGTTTGTAAGCCAGAAGTTTCAGGTTCTGAGTGGAGCCTAGGTAAATCACTGCATTTCTGAATCTAGAGAGAATCTAAATGATCAATGTTATAGTGATCGGTGGTGGTATAGATGGATCTTAATGGATAATATTGAGTGTTGAGTGTCATTTTCTGAATATCAGTTCACTTGTTGCTTGCTCTAACAGGCATTATTCTAAAAATCAGTTCACTTGTACTCAGATTAAGATTTAAGACACCAGCAGGTTTTGGTACTAAGAAATCGCGTCAGTATAACACGTGGTATATTTCACCAGTAAATTAGTTACTTTAGTTGATGATTTCTTGATTCAACGAGTGTATATTTAATTACATATTTGTCGCTAGTATGTAATGTATACTATCGGATCTTCATGAATAAACTTGGAAAAGAAATTACTATTATCTATACATTTATGAAATTAAGTAAATATCTTACATAAATGATACAAGAAAGTAATTACTATTATCTATACATTTATGAAAATAAGCAAAAATCTTACATAAATGATACAAGAAAATAAATGTATCCACTGATGTTGGTATTTATCAGTATTTATAGTACTATCTAATTAGAACACTCAATACAAGTCACTTGCATGAGTAGTTACTGCACTGACTAAGGGAACTGCAATAGAAACAACACCGCACAAATTCTTCTTGAAATCATGGCCAACAATGGCTTCTCATCTTAATTCAAGCTTGACCTATCGAAATACGTAAAGCACCATGTCTGATAAAAGAGTTCACCACCCACATACACTTAGAAGGACATATGCATTTACCTGCCAACAAGTATCATTTTAAACTCATGCTACAATATCAAATAATCTCTGACAGACGAGATCCAGATAAATTTAAATCTCATAAAATCCTTGTTTTTGTTTAGAGAAATTATAAATTGTGATATTGAGAGGACTAAATGCCTCTGTCTGAGGTGTTTCTAATATTGTTGCATTAGTTTAACGAAGTTAACTAATCATGAAGCTAACCCAAATTCTTCTTCTAATTTGTACTTGAAATCATTGTTGCAGACGTCAGGTCGGTTGATGGATGACTTCGCAGAACTAGGGGGTACAAGATGTGCAAATCTGATGGAGACAGGGAAAGGTTTACGTCATACTTATGCTTTTCCGGTTCCTCTGGTAATGTATAATTTAAGGAAGAACCACCATGTAGCATTGATTTGCTTTAGCAGCTGATATGATTTTGAAGTAGAAGATATTGAAAAGTGTGTTTTGCGTTGCCCTTAAGATTCTTTTTTGGTTCTTGGATTTCTTGCTGATGGTTATGACCTAGATATAACAGTATACTTGAAATTGGTCTTAGAATGACAACAGTTAAACTTGACTGTAACAATGTTGCAGTAAATGAAGTTGAAAGAAACAAGCACAAAAACTAAAGTAAATTAGAGGTGAAGACGAAATTGCCAATATATAATGTGTATATATATTTGTGTGATATACCTGTGTAGAACCATTGTTAAACATTTGCATCGATCAACTTGGTCCTCGTAGACACTGCAAAGAGGAATTTATAAATTCTGGAAAAGCCACACTTTTATCAAAATTAATTATGATTTGATTATTGAAACCAATACTTCTGAGCTAGGAAAAGAGAAAACGAAAAGCAAATCTTTCACATTGAGTATCTTGAGCTCATTTTGACTTTTATTTTTATTTTTTTTATCATAACCTTGAGATTTTATTTTGTGTTGCTGGTTGCAGGTGTTCATGCTTTGGTCGCATTAGTATCTCATGCCGATCAAATAGAAGATATGTTTTTTGGCGTCGAGGGGGTTCTAAAAGGTCATCTTAAGCTTGTGGTCAGAGATCCTTCTTTATTTTTGCCTTATTGTCTTTCAGCATTATAGTTGTACCTGTTTGAATTTCTAGGATTGCGGAAAGATGTAATTATTATTGTCCATTCAACCATACTCCCCGCACACATCCAGAAGATGGAGAAAATTATTACAGGTAGAGATTTTCCTTCTAGCTGATGTTCTCAGCAGTGAAGTTCTGTCATTCGACATGTTCCACTGTCTTTTACAGCTTGCTGCCTGTGTCTTCAAAACAGTTTAATGTAATTGTACCTATGTAATTTCAACTTGGTCTATCATTTAGATTTAATTATTATTGTTTGGTAAGGCTTAACCATTCACAATTTCTTTTACAGTTATTTTAAATTCATGTACTGTCGTCAAAGCAAATGGTTGTATTTGCAGGTGCTTTTTCTTCAAAGAATGAGATGTGTAGCTTTAAATAGTTGTGGTCACCACTACTACGATCCCACCATTTTCATGCTTGTCATGGAATTTCCTTTCTTTGTCCATTCATTTTGTGCCTTCCCACGTTTCTTTCACTATAGTTAAACTTAATTATGTCACTGAAATGATGGACATTGGACACGTGTTTTCTTGCTCTAACAATGCCAAGTTTTCTTGTTTCCATTCTATTTTCCTCGCTTGTATATATTCCTGCTTGAGCAATGCATATCATATGATCGAAGGTCATCCTTCTATTAGTTCACATTGCACACAAGTGAGTTGTTTCGTTAAACCCAATTCCTGAATCAGGAAATGAATAATCAAGTGGATGGAGTGTATCTTTTCTTTTATTGTATAGATCTTATTGTTTTTCGCTTATCACATATTTTTGCATTTTGCACTTGCAGGGGATTATCAGATGGAAGTTATTGACATGTACGTCTTGCAGGCGCTGTCTGAATCTTCAATTGGAAAACGCATGGTAAAACTATAGGAATTTGAATTGTTTTATTTGTTAATTCTTCTCCTCATCCATGCTTGATATGCTAATTTTCTTTTGTATGCCATTGACCTTCAGATTATTTCTTCTGGACAACTGGAATCCCTGTCTAGGGCACAACCATTTCTTTCTGGTTCATATTTCCCTTTTACCTTTCTGGTTTCTTTTAGCATTTTCTGGTCATTGTTATTTTGGATATTGTATTTTTAAATAGTCATCACACTTTAAGACCTAATTTTGTTCTGTGAGCAGCTATGAGTGACAAGCTTGTCTTATTTGAGAGTGAAATAGGAGCAGGCAGGTGTGTTTTCTCGACCCATCTCACATCTTTCCCCTTTCAAAACAAAAATTGTTTCATATTTGAAAAGAAGACACTTTTTTATTACAATAAGGATCGATGTCCCTAGTACATTCCCTGAAATAAGAAAGTACAGTCTCCATATTTTGGTTGCATGATTGATTGACAGAGCAGCTGATACTAGCAATTGTATGGTGCTCATGGTTTTGGTTTCACTTAATGCTTATGTTTTTTGTATTTGTTTTTTTCATACTTTTTGCAGCAAAAGTAAAATGGTAATCGAGCTTCTTGAAGGAATTCACTTTGTTGCTTCACTTGAAGCTATGTCTCTAGGTGCTCAAGCTGGGATTCACCCTTGGATAATCTATGATATCATTTCTAATGCAGCTGGAAGCTCATGGTGACTAAATTCTTAATGCTCCCTCTTCTAGTTGCTTTATTTGAGATTTAATTTTGAATTATAGAACAACTTAGTACCTGACGGGTTTAGAGTCTTTTCCATCATTTCAATAATTTGCAGGGTCTTCAAAAACTATATTCCTCACATGTTAAGGGGTAACCAGTCTACTCATCATCTACTCAGTGCTTTTAATCAAAACTTGGTAAGATACCTGATATATTGAACATGATGTATAATAGTTTATGCATTGTAATGCCCAACTATTTGTGATTGAACAATTGTAATGCACTTAGGTGTTGCAAAAGTTCTTGTATTCCAGATACTAATTGTTATTCAAGTCTGACAGCAAAACAACATTAGACAAATTATGGGGACGAATTTTTAGATGAAACATTGTTTCAGTTTAAACACGGTGGAAAAAAGACATTCTTAACATTTTAAGCAAAAATATTTAGTTGTATTCTCAGTTATGGTTGTACTGTTCCAACATCATCATGTTTGTTTTCTCGCTGACTGCTGTAATTCCCTAGCTTTGTCAGTTCTAACTAATTTTTATGTGAATTCAAGGGAATAGTATTGGAGATGGCAAAATCACTTATATTTCCACTCCCTCTTTTAACTGTTGCCCACCAACAAATCCTTGCAGGTATACTATGTACATCTTATGTTAAAGTTGGTCTAGGCACGTTCTTCAGATGTCTAGAAAAACTTATCATGATTCCTAATGCAATGAGCTTTTCCTTTCTTT
>BKCP01005849.1:269676-300431 GCA_008636005.1 Striga asiatica | reverse complement strand
TTTTCTTGACAGGATCTCATGGTGGGAAGGTTGATGACGATACGCCGTTACTTAAAGTAAAACAGTAATAGATCCTGTGATGATTCTTTCATGCTATCTTTAGGCAGAACAGTCAAAATCAACTTCAACTGCTAATGTATGCAACAGGTCTGGGAAAAGTTATCTGGGGTGAACATCTTAGAAGCAGCTAATGCAAAAACCTACAACCCAGAGGAGCTGGCTAGTCAATCATCTACCAAATCAAAAACTGTAAAGCGGATAGGATTTATTGGGTTAGGAGCAATGGGATTTGGCATGGCAACACATCTGCTGAAATCAAATTTTGTTGTGCTGGGTTATGATGTATGCCGGCAGATAGATTTTCTTTTCTTTTCTTTTATTAGTCTTTTTCTTTTGGGAATATAGGTTACATATCTATGCTGTATATTTTTAATTATTATTTCTGATCATACTTAATTAATATAACTGATGTGCATCTCTGAATCTGTCTTATATGCTTTAGTGCAAAAGATTCACACAGATCTCATGATAATCTCATCTTTGGTGGGTAGGTTTATAAGCCTACCTTATCGAGATTTGAAAAGGAAGGTGGAATTGCAGGGAGTAGTCCTGCTGACGTGTCCAAAGGTAATTGCACAACTTAAAGAGGGAAAGTAATACATTCTATATGATGGCTTGTTCTCGGTTGAACAGTTGGATAGTGAGAAAAATTACCCATGGAAACAATAACTAAGATTAGTATCTGGCATTGTGTTGCCAATTTTATTCAAGGACACGAGAACTTAATCTAATGTTACTGTTTCATTTGTTCTCTGGGGATATCTGTCATCAGATTGCCATTGCCAGTCTAAAAGCATGGGATTTTGAATTTTTAAAATCTTAAATATGATTTTTTTTTTTAAATTGCTTTATCTCATTATCGTATGTTAAAAAGGGTAGTCCACGAACTTGCTCTCCCTTTGACATTTTTTTGAGTAGGAGATTCCATATTTATTCAACCGTCGCTAACATACCATCACTTTCAGACGTGGATGTGCTTGTTATAATGGTCGCAAATGAATATCAAGCTGAAAGTGTTCTATATGGAGATAACGGTTCTGTGGCAGGTACGACACTTGGTTATGCTTGTATGACAACTAAGTACTAACAGGCGAACTATTTCATAATGTTGTAGCCTTTGGTGCTTAAAAATGAGAATCTAACTTTTTCTCTTTCTTGATGTTGTAGCCCTTCCTTCTGGAGCAACTCTTCTACTTTCATCCACGGTATCTCCAGCATTTGTCAGCCAGCTTGAAAGAAGATTGCAGCGTACGTTTATTATATCTGTTACGTTCTTCAATCAATACAAAGTATAATTGTTGAAGGTCTTGAAGTTGGTGATGAGTTTCATGCACGCGACTCTGCTTTCTTTTCTTTTATGTCTTTAGTCGTATTTTACTTGTAAAGGCGCATTTTATCTTCTTATGTTGGTTTTGGTTTGTTATGATCTAAGCCACGTTTACGGCTGAGATTATTTCACAACAATAAAGTTTGTTAGGAGATATTTTAGGCTCGTTTTCTTCATGTTCTGCAACATAACTGATGAATAACAATGAGGAATTGAGCTTTGCAATTTCCACGAGCTTAGATATTTTTTTCTTTTACCTCGCCAACATTAATTTTTCAAGAAATTAAAAGTTATCAAGGTGAGTTGAACGTTGTCCACATAAGTGACATTTCCTGCACAAAAGAGTTTTCAATTCAACGCTATTGAGCTGTTGATGCTGTTTCAAAGTTGGTACTTCAATAATGCATCATACTCTTAAATACTCATCCATTTCTTGGCCGCATATAGTAACCCAACTCAGAGTGTGAGGTTGTTATGTATTTTGTCACTTAATATAGAGTCTTTCGTATATTGATCATTTCGCATAAACAAAGCTCCTTTATTTATCTTTCTGGAAAACATCATTGGCTTGCCTCTGTTGGATGTTTTCTTGGAATTATTTTTGGAATAAAAACAGCCTGGATACCCTCTAATATTTATGTCCGGAACTTACGAATATGGTTGAATGGCAAAATTAGCGCACCAGAATTGTATAGTAGCTGCAAGGATTAAAATGAATGATCCAAAAGGTTCAATTTCGTTTTTCTTCAAACCCCTACCATATTTAGTAATAATTCATCCCCATTTTTCTCCCGTTGTTCTGATCTCTTCTCTTAAATTCATTCCCTCTACTAGGGTTGGGAGTAGCGGCCACATTAACACTACTCCCCCCCACTTTTTCATAAGAAAGTGGGGTAATGATAGAGGTGGAGAGTTTACAATAAATTAGAAAAGAATGGGGCTATCGCTTGGAAGAACTGGTGCAATGCTTTCTCATGATCAACAAAACCTGAACTCTCTAATCATGTGATGTGATTTTAAATCCATTTGTAATTTTTTTAATTTATGTCCCAAATCATTTGAAATGACCAGGGTCAAAGAGAGTATTATATTGCATATTCGGGTTTAGCCAACCAAGCACGGCCGCCTCCATTCTCTTGTATAGAATTATGTTTTATTTTCTATGTTGGAATACATACATTATAGTGACAGCTTCTTTTTTTTCTCAGCTGCACAGAAGGACTTGAAGTTGGTGGATGCTCCTGTCTCTGGTGGTGTTAAAAGAGCGGCTGATGGAACACTTACTGTATGCGTGTTGGTTCTTATTTATTTCTTGAATACCAATGAAAACTTACTTCAATGCTTACTGATATACTGGGAACTGTTCATATTCATCAAATGGCTGACTTAACTATTACTTTTTATTGCAGATAATGGCGTCGGGTGCAGATGAAGCTCTGGAGCATGCTGGTTCTGTTCTTTCAGGTTGAAATAATGGGCTTGATGGAGAGAAGAAAACTATAGACTCTTTGAGCTTGGAATATTCGTTTTAAAACTGAAATTGTCCTGATTATTTTGGGTGCAGCGTTGAGTGAGAAGCTTTATATTATAAATGGAGGTTGTGGTGCTGGCAGGTATCTTGTTTTCCGGCTTTCTTTGAATAAATTATTGAAATTTCTGCTAGATGATGCTTATACATGGACATTTTTCTTTGATTCCCTTGTGTATGTGGTAATTATAGTTTCAGGATACTTCCCAGTCACTTTACATTTGATTCACAACATCTTCATATTCCAATGTATTTCTGGTGATTGTTTGTAGTTGTGTAAAAATGATCAATCAACTGCTTGCTGGAGTTCATATTGCATCAGCAGCAGAGGCGATGGCATTTGGAGCACGTTTGGGTCTCAATACAAAAATGTTGTTTGATGTCATCTCATACAGTGGTGGAACATCATGGTAGGTCTGATGCATTTTAGAAAGCAGCCATTTTTTCTTTCCATCAGGGATGATTGTGATTTGTGAATATGTCAACTAATTCTTTTATGTTTTGCGAGTCTGGTTTTCCATTGACCAACTCTATTACTTTTTTATCCTTAAGCAGCTTCTCGTAGACCAGGTAGTTCTCATGTTAAATTACTCTTCATCTTGAAGTGGTGTATTCATTGTGTAATATTTTTGTACAGCAGTGTAGAAAAGTTCTATTTGCTACCACTTGCTTGCATACAAATCCCACATTATTACAGAATTCAAAATTACCCCCACCTAATCTTGTCGAAGTTCAAATGATTACAGTATCTTGTTTTCTATGACTAGAAATATACAACTGTAAGTTTGTGCTGGGTAAATTTTTACTCCTTAGAGAAGCACAGCAGAAATCTTATGTTGCTTCTTAAAGAAAAAAGTTGATTATATTTGAGGTCATTCATTTTAAAATTACATCATGAGATACGGCAGAAACAATTGTCTATTGAAGTAATATGCAAGGGTTTTCCTGATGCAGGATGTTTGAGAATCGTGGTCCTCACATGGTAGAGAATGATTATACACCATTATCAGCACTTGATATATTTGTGAAGGATTTGGTAAGATTCATGTGTGCCAAAGCAAAGTGTTCCATTTTTCCTCTTGATAGTGTATGTTTTTGGATTGTTTACTGTTCAAGGAGCTTGTTTTATATGATCATAATTCTTTTTACAGGGAATTGTCTCTCGTGAATGCTTCTCTCGTAGGGTACCACTTCACGTGGCAAACGTTGCACATCAACTATTCTTGTCTGGTGGGTAGAGGAGCTCATCTTTTAAGTCAATGTCCTTAAATCTAAGGAATGAAAAGGCGATAAATGGAGGCATTCATGAAAAATTCCATGTGATGATTGTTTGAACTTAAGTGTTGCATTTATAAAGTTATTTTCACAATTTTAACATGTGAGAAAAACTCTTTTAGTAGCATGAAACCAATTTGAAAAAATTAATGACTCCGCGATCATGTAAGTTCTACCTAATTAAGCATTAAATATAAAACTAAAAAATTTCCTGAATGAATTAGCAAAAGTCAATTGCTAGTACCAGCACCTGTGCCAATGGCTCCCAGCAAGACTTATAATAGTTCTAGACACTATGGTAATGCACTATCAACTAGCTGTCATATGTTTTTATACTTATTATATTTATTTATTTATAATATTACTAATACAGGTGTTAACATCACCGGTAGCATTTTCCTTTCTCTATCTTTGAACTAGGCTAATGTTGTCTGATCCTACGATGTGTTACTTTACGTATCTTTTCAGCCTAAGTTACAGTCCCCAGTATCTGTTCTCCTCTTGGAAATGTTGTCTATGTGGATTATGGGAAGAAATTGTGGAAATGGTCACAAATGTGTATGATGTCCATTGTTAATGAACTAATTACAAGTCAAAATTTCTTATGCTGCAGGTTCAGCTGCTGGATGGGGCCGAATAGACGATGCTGCTGTAGTGAAGGTTTGAACTTCTAATGTTACTCAAAACTTCATATATTTTGGATTTAGTTCAGGCCTTCAGGGTGAGTACGCTAATTTATTCAAAATACATTAGTTGATCGAATTAAATGGTAAAAGCAAGTAGAAAAGCACATTCCATTACGTTTATGCATCTTTTCTCTTTAACTACTAGAATTCTGCAGGTTTATGAAGCACTTACAGGAATCAAAGTTGAAGGGAACGCCCATGCTTTGAGTAAAGATTTCGTCCTAAGCTCTATTCCACCAGAGTGGGCAACAGATCCTATCAAGGATATTATTGACCTTAACCAGAAAAATTCGAAAACTTTAGTTGTTTTGGATGACGATCCAACTGGGACTCAAACAGTTCATGACATTTTCGTATTGACGGAATGGTGAGTCAACTTGCTGCCTATATTGTGCATTATTACATGTAAATAGACAATGCGCACAATTCTCAAGTGAACAAATAAAAATTTGGTGGTGGAAAATAAGAATACTAGTGTATATCTATCTATAATCTATCTATAATCTATAATCTATCTATAACTCTCTTAAAAGGAAGAGTTGTTTCTTGAAACTTTTGAATTGCCAAGAATACCCTCATAAAAAGATAAGTTTTAAGGTTATTAATGTAATTTTCTTAATAATGTTAGGAAATTACAACTTTTATTTATTATCTTTTATTTTTTATGCTTAATTATATCTTTAAGTTCTTACACATACAAAATATTACCTACGCAAATTCATATATTTCAAATAATAATTTATTAATAATATATAAATATTACCTACGCAAATTCATATACTTCAAATAATAATTTATTCTTAATTATATTATTATGAATTAATCTATATATGACATTAGGTTTCGATTTAGTTATTTTAAAGGTAGTTTTAAAATGTAAGAGAAAAAAATTAATTTAAGATTTTTTAAATAAATATATGATATTTCATAAGTGTAAAATATATAATGTACCACTAAAAGTATCATCTTTAATTTCCAAATATCATATTGTTTACCATACAAATTTTTTGTTATAGTATTAAAAAAATTAAAGAGGAACAATTTAGTGAACATGCATATGTTTAAGAATGATTGAATCAAAAATAATTATTCAACATACAAAATGTCAACTTTCTTTGGAAAAAAGTTATTTGTTAAGTAATAAAGATGTGTTCTTAAAAGAAATATTTGTTTAAATTATTCACTAAAACAATATGCATAATATGATTTAGGTTTACCTGTTAATAATATGTATAGTATAAATGTTCTTTTATAATAATGTGTTACATTGCTGCTATTAATGAGCCGCTAAACATATTTTTATACTTGTATTCCACGAGGAAACTTCATTTTCTGGTTCTAACACTCGCTTACTTGGATTACTAATTATGATTCGTTAAACATCTATTTATACTTATCTTGAGGAAATTCCATCTCCTCCTTCTACACACTAGTAGTTCTCTACATTTTAAAAACTTTCTACAACACCTACATGCTTCTACAAGTTGCATTTCCTCAACATCTCCCATTTTTTATTAGATATTTCTATAACTCACTATACATTCCTACAAAATTTTCCAAAAAAAGTCCTTACATGACCACGAACTTTTTGAGTATCTAGAGTATTCTTCCATGTTCTTTAAGCTTTTCATGAACATAGACCATCTTATTTTTTTAGATGCTCTACAAGCTTTCGGAACACAATATTTTGGGATGTCCTACATGCTTCCAGGGAGTCTAGATTTTCTTGGGACTCCTCATCTTTGAAATGCTTTCATGGTTCCAAAATGTTCCCCACTATTCTGGATCGTTCCGCAATCACCCAGGAATACTTCATGTTTTCTAAATATTCTCCATACATTAGGCACCTCAGACACTCCCGAAATGCTCTTCAGGCATCCACAATATTCTACATGAATCGGAGCATTCTTGTAAACTTCTAAAGTTCACGACATGGTTCTGAGGTGTCCATGTTGAATAAGCTCGCTCGCTTGGCCAACTCGTCTCGCCCATGATATTGGTAGATTCGGAGTATATGCACGCCCTTGTGCGGTATTCGGTCCTCTTCAGCAACAGGCCGTGACTTGAAGATGTATTAGACTTTAGATGTTTGGGATTACCAAATACAGTAATGATGAATTTGGAGGTTCATGTGGCAAATAAATCCGTTGTTTTTAAAATGCCAGAGGAAAAGAAATATCAACAAACAAGAAGAGGTTGAATTGAAATTGAGAGTTTTTCGTTCGTATCAATACCTCTGCTCTGTTGCAGCATGTGCAGGGATCATTATAGCTCTTTATGCCATGTTTTTCAATATTAATCATTTTAATAACATGCACTATACATCCCAACCCCCTCCAGAACTGAGCCATGATAATGTAATTTTTTGACATGATTTATGATTTAGTCATGTAATGAGAAAAAAGGAAATAACTATCTATAGAAACCAGTTTCTCTTGGTGCATAATAAAGGCCTGGAGTCAAGCTTCATCTGTGAATAAAATAGTGTGATTATTTTTTTTTTTTAAATTTCAGGACAGTTGAATCACTTGTTGAGATGTTCAGTCAAAAGCCCAAATGCTTTTTCATTTTGACGAATTCTCGATCATTAAGTTCTGACAAGGTAATATGGTTATACTATTTATGGATCAAGTTCTATTTTGTTTTTATTCAAGAAACATAAAGTCATCTTAACTTTAGTTCTCTACTCAATTTAATTACATAATGCAACTTCCATGGCACAGGCTAGTGCACTAATAGCAGAAATCTGCAGCAACTTGTCTGCCGCTGCAAAGACAGTGGGCAACACTGACTACACTGTGGTTCTGAGAGGGGATTCAACTTTACGAGGTCACTTTCCGGAGGCAAGGACATTGATCATTCAAACCCCATACATAACAGTATCTTCATATCTTGAGATACCATTTGATGGGTTTGATTTTGAATTATTAGGAGGCAGATGCAGCTGTTTCTGTAATTGGTGAAGTGGATGTGTGGATAATTTGCCCTTTTTTTCTACAAGGAGGCCGCTACACTATTGGAGATGTACACTATGTTGCAGATTCTGATAGGTTAAATTATTCATATACTTCATTCCTAATATCTCACTGTATTATCCAAATCATGAGCATAATTTTGGAGCATTTGGTTGACAGGCTCATCCCTGCTGGTAAAACAGAGTTTGCTAAAGATGCTTCTTTCGGTTACAAATCTTCTAATCTGCGGGAGGTTAGTGAATCAATAATACCTGTGAGATAAATAACAAATTACAACTTCTTTAAAGAACGTGTACCTTTTCTTTTGAGGTTTCAGTGGGTGGAGGAGAAAACCGGTGGTCGGATACCAGCAAGCAGTGTTTCTTCCATTTCTATTCAGCTACTAAGGAGGGGTGGACCTGGAGTTGTTTGTGATCTTCTTTGCAGTTTGAAAAAGGTAGAAAAAAGAATCACACTTTCATTTTTTTTTTCTTTTTTTTTTTATATATTTATATATATATTTCTTGTTATTCTGATCATTTGTTCCAATGATTTTGTTCATAAGAGGGACAACGTCCTGGTTTCTATTCATCAACAGAGAGAAAAAAAGAGTTCAATGTTGTAAATTTGTCTTATGATAACTATTTTTCTCAATTCCTAAATTAGAGGCAAACATATGCCTCAAATTAATTTTCTATAGTCAAGATAAAAATCTTGACCAAGCAAAAGTATGATTTTGAGGGAAAAGAGGGAAAGGGAAGGGTACGGTTACAAGACTTAAGCCTGTATAGCATGTACGTCCATAAATGCGGGATAATAAATGTTTGATTTTGAGAAGCTTGAACACTGCTGAAAGATAACGGTAAAGCTCACCAGTTATAATATCTTAACCAATGTGTGGATGAAACCATGTGTATTTTAACTAGAAACAATTAGGTCTTGTATTCTTCAACTACTATAGCTGATAAAATTTCCTTTTTCTAATAGATACTTGAATTATGAAAGCTCAGATAAAAGTGAGTACGCAAAGATTATTATCGCATCTTTAAGCTTCACATTACGCAGTATTAACCTCAACCACTGTTATGAACTCCCAAAATATGAGTCAGTTACTCAGAGCCCCAACTTTAGGCTTCAAAATTTCACAATGTAAGCAATTCAAAATGTTTCTCATTCCCACCACTTCTCTTTATGAGGCTTATGCTGCTGACTGATACAGGGGTCAACATGCATAGTTAATGCTGCCAGTGAAAGAGACATGGCTGTATTTGCTGCAGGAATGATTCAGGTAGATACTTTTTCTTCTTTTTTTTGTTGCCTTGGGATATATACTGCAGCTAGCTATATTTACAGTACGCATGAAAAAGCTGTTTTTCATCTCTTCATAGGCTGAACTGAAGGGAAAGACCTTCTTATGCCGTACGGCAGCTAGTTTTGTATCAACTCGGGTCGGAATCATTCCAAAATCTCCACTATTGCCAAGCGATCTTGCAATATCTAGAAAGAGGGCTGGTGGACTTATAGTTGTCGGTTCATATGTTCCTAAAACTACAAAACAGGTTCTAAGTTTCATTAGAAACTTTAAAGTATTTAGCTATCATAAGTATTGAATTTTCAGTATGAGAAAATAGTTTTTCCGTCGTGCAGGTAGAAGAGCTACTGTTACAAAGAGGTCATGCCTTGACTTTGATCGAGGTATTCCAGCTTCTTCTTGCTATATACAGACATTTAAAGAATGAAAGGATTGTGTATGCTGATTGGTGATGCAACCTTGTATTACAACAGGTTTCTGTTGATAGAATTGCCATGAGATCAGTAGAAGAAAGAGAGGCAGAGATCAACCAGACAGCTGAGATTGCTGATGTATACCTAAGCAGTGGGAAAGACACTCTTGTGCTTACTAGTCGGCAGCTTGTTGTAGGAAAAAGTTAGTAATTCTTGTCAAAATTGTCATTTTATCATTCCAACCCTGAGTCACAGGTGAAAGTATACATATTTATTGCTAATGAATATATTCTATTGGATTGGCTTCATGTTTATATGCTTGCTAAAAATACATATATGTTTATACATTTATGTTTGTAATAGCTACTTCCGAAAGCTTAGAGATCAACTCCAAAGTAAGCTCCGCACTTGTGGAAATAGTGCGCAGGATAACCACAAGACCACGATACATACTTGCAAAGGTAGCTCTTTTTTGGTAATTGAATGTGGAATTTCTGTGTATTCTTGCACATTCCTTAAAGATTATACTTGTTAAATAGGTTTCAGATAATCTTTCTTCATTACTAGTCTTAAATCGAATTGTGTTGTATTACATAGCCTTTATATGCCAACAGAGATTTTTTTTGTATGAAGGCTAACACTAAATAGATACATTTTCTTCTATACTAGGGTGGAATTACCTCTTCTGACCTGGCAACAAAAGCTCTAGAAGCCAAACGAGCCAAAATATTGGGCCAAGCTCTGGCTGGGGTACCCTTATGGGAACTAGGTCCTGAAAGCAGACATCCTGGAGTACCCTACATCGTTTTCCCGGGTAATACGAGGATTTTAGTAATTCACATGACACGTCTGTATATTTAGGTATTTCACTACTATCCTAAAATAAATCCAATTCTCAGGAAATGTTGGTGACAATAATGCTGTTGCTGAAGTTGTAAAACGTTGGTCGCATCCAGGCAGACTTTCAACAAAGGAACTTCTTATTGTAAGATCTATCAGTCCGCGGTATTTAGACTCCACTCCCACTTTCCAATGGACACTTAAAATTACTTTTCTGTTTTTGTGTGAAAGAATGCAGAAAAAGGTGGGTATGCTGTTGGAGCCTTTAACGTCTATAATCTCGAAGGAGTTGAGGCAGTTATTGCAGCAGCCGAGGAACAGCAGAGCCCTGCTATTTTGCAGGTTCGCATTGGATATCACTTTTAGTAATATGTTTGAACGCGATTGAACAATTCAATATCCACATTTGATACCAAATATTATTAAAAATAAAAATGGTTAACTAGTTGACACAGAATTTATGATTGAAATGCAAACTCATTATATTGGGGCAAATGATTTACTATCTAGACCAAGTGCTGTGAATGATCGTATAGCTAATATACGCAAGAAAATGGTTGCAAGATGAAGAGTCGACATATTCATTCAATTCTAATGAGAATGATCTTCTCATTCGTTATTTCTTTGGGTATTATAGTTTTAGTTTTTATTTTTCCAGATCCATCCTAGTGCCTGGAAACAAGGAGGACTTCCATTGGTAGCCTGCTGTGTATCTGCTGCAGAACACGCAAGTGTGAGTGTTATCCAACAATTTGGAAGAGCATTATGGAAAGTTTGCTTAAATCAAAACTCGTACATTTATATAAGACAAAATGGTCTTTTACTCATAAAAACACAGTAGGACTTTTACTTAAAGGAGAGACTCTTTTGGACTTCGGGTCGTCCTTTTGGAAATAGTAGTGGAGAATGGAGATCAAACCACCAGTTAAATTTCCTCCAAGCCTAAATTTGTTTTTTAAATTTCTTTAATCCTAGCATTTGAATTCAGTTTTATCCAATCATATCTGGTTATATAATTATTTCAGATACAGAGGTTCAGTGTGAATGTATATTCTTGATTATAAAGTCGATAATTTCTATGACAGGTTCCTATTACAGTTCACTTTGACCATGGAAGTTCCAAAAGAGAACTGCTGGAAATTGTGGAATTGGTAAGCTCTCTTAATTGCTGATAATACAATTGGCCAGAAATATAAAGACTTATAACCATGTAATACTATACCTAATATTTATTTCTGTATGTGGATATGCGATACTGACAGGGATTTGACTCCATTATGGTCGATGGTTCACATCTATCCTTTGAGGAAAATGTTTCGTGTACCAAGTACATTTCGACCTTAGCTCACTCTAAAAAACTAATGGTGGAAGCTGAGTTGGGAAGATTATCGGGAACAGAAGATGGCCTAACTGTAGAAGATTATGAAGCAAGACTAACTGATGTCAATCAGGTTGGGTAATTAAAAAAAAAAAAAAAGAAATGTTAAAACTAGTTTCTAGTTGAATGAAACTTTAATAAATATTTCATTTCTCAATATCATTGCCCTTTCCTAAATTTCAGGCTAGTGAGTTCATTGATGCAACGGGTATAGATGCTTTGGCCGTTTGCATCGGAAATGTCCATGGAAAATACCCTGAAAGTGGCCCCAAGCTGAGACTTGATCTGCTCCAGGTTATTAAGTATTTCAATTTGAGGTTTTCTGTCAAATTACGACGTTAAGGTTGCTATCATCATATGAAGGAGCACTAGTTAAATTAAATTACGCTTTTTTTTTCCCCTTTATTTTGTTGTTCCAGGATCTGTATGAATTGAGCTCACGTAAAGGAGTTCATCTTGTACTTCACGGCGCCTCTGGCCTGGGAAAGGATATCATCCAGGTACTCATCAGATATAAACGATGAATAGATTTATTCATTATTATTATTCAAAAAAAAAAAAANTTATTCAAAAAAAAAAAAAAAAAAGGTTTGCTGAGTGGGCGTGAATCGAACAGGAATGCATAAGCCGGGGAGTAAGGAAATTCAACGTGAACACTGAGGTCCGTAATGCGTACATGAACTCTCTAAAGAGTGTACAGAAAGATCTGGTGCACGTCATGGAATCGGCCAAAGAAGCCATGAAAGCTGTTGCTTCCGAGAAAATGAATCTCTTTGGCTCGGCTGGGAAAGCCTAAATCATCACAATGCCAGTGTTCAATAAGCAAATATAACGAGCCCATGAACTCAATGCTTTGTAATGTCCCCAGTACTTGATCCATTTCTCGCTCAAATAATAATAAATTATTATTTATATGTTATTTCTGTTGATTTTTTGGTGTGGTCATATGTGGTTCTGTTGTTGTAATTATCCTCGAAAATACTCGTGAATGCCTGTTTATTTGATGAATCAAATTCAAGTAGTAAGAATATTTCAATCGGAAAATATCTCAGCTTGTGGTCATCAGTCTCGTTCTCCATGATATGTACATTTGAGTCTTTGACCCGGTAAACACCTGTTAATTTTTTAATGCAGAGTTGCAGACGTCGAGTATAGATTCTGTCAATTAGGCGAACTGACATATCATACATTTTTTAATAAATATGGATTAATACAATTAGGCAACTTCTTCTAAAATCTCTAAAGCACTTTTCAAGTTCCTCCTCAGTCTCTAAGATGTTTTTTCCTTTGAACTCCCTACTCCTAAAATCATTTTCCTCTTAACTCTCTATTATTTAAATAAATCAAAAATAAATTAAAAATGACATCATCCCCACTACCATTCATCCCATTTTATTATTTTATTATTCTTCTCTCTCTCCGTTACTAATTTTCTTATTTTTTTATTATTTTTCTTTCTATTTCTTTCTACACGTTTTTTATTATTTTTTTCTCATCTTCTACTATTCATCTCTTCTACTACTTTTTTATTAATTTTTTTTTTTATTTTTCTTTTTCTTTCCTTCCACACAATATATAGGTACTAAATTACAACAACATTGGTATTTTCCTACTACATTATAGGTATCATTTTTGTAAACAAATATTTACAGTATATATTCATTTTCGTTCATATAAGTCGGTATTATATGACAATATATAAGTACTGAGTTACTACAACACTGGTATTGTCCTATTCCAGTATATGTATCAGTTTTGTAACTCATTAAAACAAACTATTATGAATCTAGTGTCATGCACGGATAATAGATATTCATTAATATTTATAAATTAAAAATTTTCACTAAATAATATTTATAAATTAAAAAATATGAAATCAATATGTAATACTCTCCCTATATTAATTTATTTTAAATATTATATGAAATTTAAATTGTGCAAAATTATATAAAATATGTCTATTTAAAATTAGTGCACAACTCGTATGATGTACATAACTGACAATAAGTTACATTATTTCATTTCAAAATATGTGTCATTTTAAAATTTTTATTCAAAATTCAATTTGAATACAATGTGGTTGCATAAAATAAATATTTTGGTAAAATTATTTTATCATATATTTAAAAATGTATATGAATAATAAGTATACTATTAAAACTTATATCTTTTCATTAATTAATATAAATTTATTTTTGTATAAACTATCCAAATAGAAAAATTATATTTTACTAATCTTTTATATTTTACTAATCTTTATTTCATACAAATCTATATTATACTAATCTCACAATTTTTAAGATTTGTTGTATGTTACTCTGTCGTTCAAATTTATCATATAATTCTCTACAGTTAAATTATAAATTTTACTAAAAAATATTTATTCAAAGATCTCTCTAATTTTCAAGAGGAATATATATCAACTAGTACGATACCCGTGTACTATACGGATACTTAAATATATTAATATTTGTATAATAGAAAATTTAAAATAAATTATTTTTTATTGTAAAATTATGTATAATGACTATAAAAAATAATGATAACAAAGTAGTAATTAATTCAAAATGGGGTCCGTATTTTTCACTTAATTTTCTTATTTTATTTAAAATCTATGGTAAAACGCATTAAAATGATTATTTTATGGTATATTACTGAATTAGATTTTTATTACATTTGTTATAAAATAATTTATGTTGTATTCATATTTTTGAAATTATTTTTTAATAAATATAGTTTTATTTATAATGATAGATGTAATTATTTTTTATTTTATATATGCAATATGGATGTCAAAATCGAAGACCATTGATATATGATTATTTTGAGATATAACATACAAAAAATAAAATTAAAATAAAAAATATAAAGATTTAAAAATAAAAAGAATACATATTTATAATAACAATTATTATATGAATTAAATAAGAAGAGTAAGAGTAGCATATGATAGCTTTAGGAAAAAAATAACATAAAATAGTTTATGATAGTTCTCAAGCCTAAAACCGAACATGTACATGTGTCAATACAAAGCATACAATTAATTGCGCTTTTTATATTGAAATTAATTTTTCATAAAATGAAAATTACCTAAAAATAAAATTTTGAAACTAAAGCTCTATTGAGTTCATGATCACTTGTCGAGGAAACTTAATTAAACACATTCAAATACACATAGAAACTAATGTATAAGTGATTTGAGTAATATAAACATCATTTAAGACCGAAATTCGATGTTTTTTTTATGATTCGTGGGAATTGGTACTGAAGATGCAATATCAGGTACTAAAGTACCATTTAATGGATACTATCTAACTCTAGGAGTGGTACTACTTTTACAAACATTGACCAAAATTAAAGTAATTCATATTGGCTGACCAAAGTAGGTACTAATTGATTAAAAACATGTACCGAATACAAACATTATTGGTACTATTTCTAGGAAAACAGGTATCATTTTACTAAGCGTGATTTTATTAATCCTTCACATCTACCATGATGTGTTGAATTCATGACCAATTTGCGATTAAACTTAATTAAACACATTTTAAATCTTATAGAAACTAATGTGTGAGTGATAATGAGTCATATAAACATCATTTGAGACCGAATTCAGTGTTTTTTTATGTTTGCCGCAGTTGGTACTAAAGACCCAATATATGGTACTAAAATTGAAATAATCCATTTTCGTTAACCAAAAGTAGGTACTAATTGATTAAAAATAGGTACTACGCAGAAGAAGTGGTACTATTTCTGTCAAAACTGATATCGTTTTAGTAATCATGATTTATTTAATCCTTGCCACGTGGATCGTTCACATGTGATTTGGTTGAGAAATAGTCGAAGTTAAAACATATAGGTAGAATTTGGAGTAGTCATGTATGATCATTCAATGACATGAAGTATGTCTTTTAATGGGATGAAGTCTATTAGTAGTGTTTTTTCATTAGTGCGTTGAGTTCGTGACCAATTTTCAATGAAACTTAATTAAACACATTTTAAATCTCATAGAAACTAATTTGAGAGTGATAATAGGTCTCATAAACATCATTTGAGACCGAAATTCGGTGTTTTTTTTTTATGTTCGTCGGAGTTGGTACTAAAGACCCGATATCTGGTACTACAACACCAAAAGCTGGTACTATCTTACTCTAGGTCTGGTACCAATTTTTGCAAATGTTGACCAAAATTGAAGTAATCCATTTTCCCTGACCAAAAGCAGGTACTAATTGATTAAAAACAGGTACTACGCAGAAGAAAAAGCGACACTATTTCTGTCAAAGCTGGTACCATTTTAGTAATCGTGGTTTCTTTAATCCTCCATGCCCACCATGCCACCTGGATCTTTCACGCATGATTTGGTTGAGAAATAATGAAAGATAAATCATATACGTAGAATTTGGAGTAGTCATGTATGATGATATTATGAGATGAAGTGTGTCATTCAATGAAATGAAGTGTATTAGTAGTGATTTCTCATTAGTGTGAGAGTGATTATTGGTCATATAAACATCATTTGAGACCGAAATTCGGTGTTTTTATGTGTTCATTACCAGTGGTACTAAAGACTCAATATTTGGTACTAAAACACCGAAAGATGGTATTACCTTGCTCTAGGTCTGGTACCAATTATTGCAAATGTTGACCACAATTGAATAATCTATTTTTGTTGACCAAAAGTTGGTACTAATCGATCAAAAACAGGTACCACGTAGAAGAAGTTGCGGTAATATATTGGCTAATACAGGTACTATTTTGAGAATCGTGATTTCTCTAATTCTTCATGTCTACCATGACACGTGGATTGTTAACGCGTGATTCAGATGAAAAAGAGTGGAAGTTAAAACATATAGGTAGAATTTGGAGTAGTCATGTATGATGATTCTATGAGATGAAGTGTGTCATTCAATGAAATGAAGTGTATTAGTAGTGTTTTATCATTAGTGTGTCGAGTTCATGACCAATTTACGATTAAACTTAACTAAAATTATTTTAAATCTCATATACAAACTAATGTGAAAGTGATCATGGGTCATATAAACGTTATGTGAGATTAAAATTTGATGTTTTTATGTGTTCGTTACAAGTGGTATTGATGACCCAATATCCGGTACTAACACAATACAAAACTGGTACTATCTTACTCTAGGTCTGGTACTACTTTTTGTAAATGTTGACAAAAATTGAAACCATTCATTTTCGTTCACAAAAGTAGGTACTAACCGATTAAAAAGAGGTATCAATGTGGTACTATTTTGGCTAAAACTGGTACTATTTTAAGAATAGTGTTTTCTTTAATCTTCCATGTCTACCTTTTCACTTGGATCGTTAACGCGTGATTTTGATGAAAAGTAGTGGAAGTTAATACATGTAGGTAGAATTTGGAGTAGTCATGTATGATGATTCTATGAGATGAAGTGTGACATTCAATGAAGTGAAGTGTATTAGTAGTGTTTTCTCATTAGTGTGTCGAGTCCATGACCAATTCGTGATTAAACTTAATTAGAAATATTTTAAATCTCATATAAACTAATGTGAGAGTGATCATGGGTCTTTTAGACATTATTTGAGACCGAAATTCAGTGTTTTTATGTGTTAGTTACAAATGGTACTGATGACCCAATATCCGGTACTAACATAATACAAAACTGGTATTATTTTACTCTAGGTCTGGTACTACTCTTTGTAAATGTTGACCAAAATTGAAACAATCCATTTTTGTTCACAAAAGTAAGTACTAATCGATCAAAAAGAGGTACCACGTAGAAGCAAATGCGGTACTATTTTGGCTAAAACAGGTACTATTTTAAGAATCGTGTTTTTTAATCTTTCATGTCTACCTTTTCATGTGGATCGTCAACACGTGATTTGAATGAAAAATAGTGGAAGTTAAAATATATAGGTAGAATTTGGAATAGTCATGTATGATGATTCTATGAGATGAAGTGTGTCATTCAATGAAATGAAGTGTATTAATAGTGTTTTCTCATTAGTGTGTCGAGTTCATGACCAATTTGCGATTAAATTCAATTAAAAACATTATAAATCTCATATAAACTAATGTTAGAGTGATTGTGGGTCATTTAAACATCATTTGAGACTGAAATTCGATGTTTTTATGTGTTCGTTACAAGTGGTACTGATGACCCAATATTCGGTACTAACACAATACAAAACTGGTACTATTTTACTCTAGGTTTGGTACTATTTTTTGTAAATATTGACCAAACGAAGAATTTAAGCAAGCAGAGCCAAGCCTTAATAAACCAAACCGAGATCACGAGTGTCTTGTTTTGTTTAAAAGCTTTATTTGTGGATACTATTCTGTTAAAACATTTTCTAGACTAACTATAAGTCTCCCCATTCTGTGAAGCATCAAAATTAAAGTTCAATTTTGCAGACTTTTTAGGGTATCCATCAAAGTTACATCATAAATAAATTCTCATGTTGGCATGTGGATAGCAGAAACAGCAGTAGCACCAGTTGAGTATGGGTAAGTTTAAAAGACAATTTTCTCATGTTATATCCAATAAACCAAGCAAATGATCCGAAAGTAGGTTAACGTAAAATTGATTTTTTAGCTCTAAAAACTCCAAATACACACACACACACACACACACACACAACTCATTGATAATAGTGAAAGAAAAAAGAAATAATAAAATGAACTCCAAGCTTCTATTTTCAACCTTTCCAAACTTCAATCATGATTATAAAACTTCAACAAGAATGCCATTAAAACAGGAACAAGTCAACAGACAGACCCAACATTCATTTAGATGCAAATTTCCTTCTTAAGATCGATTCTAACTCAAGCAACCTCAAATAAATTAATAATAACAGCACAGGCAAAAACAGTATTAAATATGCAGATCTAATCAAGCAATTCCATAACTATACATGAGGGCAACGGGCGAAAATAGTATTAAATATGCTCCTAGTAGAAACCCTAGCCCTAATTTTCCTCCCCACTTTCAATACCCAAAATCAGTTGAGGCCGGCGTTAGGTTTCCGAGAGGCGGTGGCGGGGCTTTTCTGGTACTTCAATTTCTGGTACTCTGCCTCTAGTTGCTCCTCTTCCTCCTCCCCGCCGCTAGAATATTTCGAATCCGAAAGTTCGAGTTCCTCTCGGCTTTGCGAACGCCCATGGTGGTGGTGCAACGGAGAGAGAAGACGGGAATAGAGAGAGAGAGTTGAAATCTTTTCTAATTTTTAATAATTTTAGTGTAAAATAAGTGAATAATAATAAGAGTAGTATATATATGGGGAGTGATTTGGAAAGAGAAATTAGCTTTAGGGAGTAGAGGAAGTTTAAAAGTGGTGGGGACTGACAAGGAAGTTGAAATGTGTATTAGGGATTTATAAGGAATTACCACAAAAATAAATGTGCAACAAAAAAATCGAATACACAGCAACCAACAGTTGAATACACAGCAGCCAATAGCTGAAAAAGAGGGAGGACAGGTCCGAAGACCGCCTAGATCCGACCCCAACAGGTTAATAAACGAAAAAACAAAAAAAACTACTGACAACACATAAAACCCCAACAGGGTAATACAACACATAACAACCCCAATAGGGTAATGCTCGAGTGTAGATCCCAGCAGGATAATAAAGGCACACTCGAGCTCACTGAGGCCAACGACCCAGACCAAAAACACATCTAAACAACACACAAAACTAAAGAACTACAACATAACAGAAGGACAAAAGACACAAACTAAACACAAAAAACACAGAAAAAAATCGAGCCCTTCCAAAGCTGCAACACCGAACCGAGCTAGCAGACACAAGCCAACCACGAATCCCAAAGCTATAAGCACCAACCCGAAACTGCCAAACCACTCGGATGCCTAACGGATTCGAAACTCCAACTCCGGAATCACAGCAGGCCAACCTGCACCACGACCACAACACCCAATTGCACCCTAAAGACAATGGAGTGCCACGACCCCGGTCCCGACCCCAAAATGTCGACCAGCTGCACAACACGACCACGCCACCGCTGCAACACCCCAACCAACACCACTGGAGGAAGAGTTGAAACGCCGGCGCCCAACGACCCGAAAACGAGGCCAGGGGATGGCCCAGCGCACCCAAGCCACACCGACGCACAACAACCAAATCGCCGAGCAATCGGCCCGAATCCCACCCTGAAACGGCACCACGGCTCCACCATTTCTACTTGAATGACTAAAAAACATTTTATTTTGTGAGGTATTTGACTATAGCATGATCCACCATTTAACTCGTGTTGAAAAATTAAAATCTTAAAATAATTTGTAAGAATTTTTTTTTTTTAAATTAACGTATATTTATATTAAAAATTGTTTTATCGTGATAGATAAAAACCAAAGCATATTAATTTGACGCGGTTTCTTGTTCAAAGTCTCTTCTCTGCCTGCACCCCATTTCCCCTGTTCTCTCCGATTTGTTATCTTCTTTTGACAAAAGTACCTGTTGATCTCTTCAATTGATCATCACCCATCAATCATCAGGTATGGAATAAGATAAACATAGCAACCTTTTTCAACAACATAATTTTCCGATATCTAAAGGAGGGAAATTCGATTGAAATCGAATGGGGTGCTGCAGCAGCAAGAGCGTCGATTCCGATGTGACCCGCCTCGCACGGTGGCGCTCCACCGGAATTGTGGCGTTGCGCGACTCTAAACTAAAGGCACGATCCTTTTTCTGATTTTGATGTTTGATGCTGTTTATGGATTTTGATGTTCGAAAGTATGGTTAAAAATCCGATGATGACTCTACTTGTCTGGGTTTAGCGCCTTTCTTTAGGTTCTTTATGCAATGGTATGAACGGCGTAATCTTTTTTGAGTTAGGGGAAATTAATATGAAATTGTAGTGTGAATACAAGTGGTGTATCAAAAATTAGCTCAAACTCAAGGTTGAATATTTTGGGAAAGATACTTCCAAATTTAGCTTTTATATGAAAAGTCAAAACTCAAATTATGTATCTATTAGTGATATCACTTTTTACTTTTTCAAAAGGATAACTTTATAGTATGATGGTGAAAATTTGAGGTTAAAAGAACATCACTCACAGCATTGAGAATTTAGTTATGATGGAGCATGAGGAAAATCAAAAGCTGGCATTTGCTAACATTTGGCAGAATGGGGTTGAGAAATATTTCAAGTTTACATTTGCTGCATGGAACTTCTATAAAAATTGTTTATGCTAACTGGTATGTACTTGTGTGTGTTGCTTTTTTTTCCCTTTCCTTTCCTCCAGAGATTTCCAGATGAAGTTCTTGATTTAGAAAGATCAGTCCGCACTGTTGATTTCACTCACAACAAATTAGGTAGTGCTCTTTTAGCATCTAAAGTGATATGATGTGCTTTTATTCTCATTTAAATACCTATTTTATCTCGAAACACTAGGCCAAAAATAAACCTTTCTTCCAAAGCCCATTAATTTTGCCTACTTCTTGACACACTGCACGGGGCACGAGATGGCATGGTCAAGCACGGTCATGCGTAGCTGCGCATGATGTTAAACATCTTTGGGTGATGGTGCATGATGCTAAACTATTTGGTTCTAATCATTACATATCAACCTGTTGCCCAAGCACAGTCGTGCATGGCCGTGCATGTAGACTTTAAATTTTTGACATGTCATGACAGTCCCTAGCCATGCCGAATTGTGCACGGACAGGTTTAGAAATCAACGTCCAAAGTGGGCAAAAAATATGTTTTTTTTTTTCTTACTTGGAAAAAAAAGAGATGTTAGGTTTTTGTTTTTCTCTCAGTCTTCTTGTACTTCAATTTGTGTTGATGGGTTTTATCGACATGCATGTAATGCTTAGATTCATACTCGTTAACTTATACACTTGAGGTCCCTATGTCATGATCACTGCAAAATGTTGACGCTGCACATATTGATGAAATTGGAATCCCTTTTTTTTTTCTATTTTTCTCATCTCATTGCCTTCACTTTTCTAATATCTTTTACTATGCTTTTGGCAGTTGATATCCCAACGGAAATAAGCAAATTGATTAACCTGCAGAGGCTGGTAAGAATTACTGAAGTCGTTTGATTTTATGTTATTATATCAATACATACAATCACTATTCAAGTTGTGAATTAATTCATTCACGATCCTACGATTTCGTTTAAGAGATTCTTGATAGAGAGAGAAATAAATAAATGATGTGTGTATTGGAAATAAATATTGTTTGACTTTCCTTTAAGCAATTAATTTTTGTGGAACTTGTAATGTAATTGATTGATTAGCGAATTGAAAGAGCAAAGGGAAGGTGGAATGTTTGGGTCTACTATAAGGAAGTAGATTTTGATAGAATTTTCCGTAATTGTTCGAAGTTTTCTAGTTTTTTATATCTCGTCATTTAAACCATTCTATCTAGGTTCTTTAGATTGTGATTTGACGTATATCATAGAATGCATGAGGATCCATATTGGATGTCTTTGAAAGGGATAGGGACAAGTTCACATTATCTACTACATGGGAAAACTTCTTGTAGGTTAAATAGCTCTCTAATTAGTAAGAAGACCATTCTAATTGTTTTATCACTTTGATGGGCATGTAGTTGAGAAAGATAATTAAGATCTGTTGCGCTTTCTTGTGCATTTACCATGGATAAGTGCAATCCACTCTGAAGGTAGTCCACAGCCAACATAATTATACATTATTCAGCCACTCATTTTTACAGATTTTAGCTGATAACCATATAGAGCGTCTTCCAATGAACTTGGGGAAACTTCAGTCTTTAAAAGTTTTGACACTTGATGGAAATCGAGTTAGCACATTGCCTGGTGAAGGTAACTTTCATGCATGACGTGTGCCCATGCAATTGGTTTTGTGGGTTGAATATTCCCTTATTATTAGCTCAATCATTAATAATTTAATTTATTTGGTTTTATTTCAGTGGGTCAACTGGTGAAACTGGAGAGGCTATCAATATCTAGAAATTTGTTACAAGATTTACCTGATACTATCGGGAGCTTGCGTAATGTGAGTAGCTGGCTTGTTATTTTGGAATATCTTTATCTAGCTTTTTCGAATTCATGCAATGACACTAATTGTTATTTTGTTAGATAGCATCATGGTAATACTCACTTTATTGGCTTCACCTGGTGTTTATCATGTTGATCTATGGTAACTTTACATCGCTACCTTTGTGTCACCTGTTATTTGAATTATGGCAAAATTTCGAAAAAGATACGGTAAATTTTGGGGATGAATACGTGCTCTATCTAGGCTCACTTATCAGTGTATCTCTTTTGAAATTTTGCTTGTGAAGTTTAGATATTGGGGTATTGACTTGCTCGCTGTGGTCTTTGAATTGCCTCTGTTCTTTTGAAGTCATCATATGATATGTACTCTATTAGTTTCATTGATCAAATGATGCAAATTCTTGGTTTTGCAGTTGGTGATATTAAATGTGTCGAACAACAAGATAAAGTTTCTTCCCGAATCGATTGGTAGTTGCTTCTCTCTGGAGGAAATTCAAGCTGATGGTAAATTTGGATCTATTCATTTGTCATTCTTGCATTGATGATGATTGTCACCTTCATGGGCCTTTCATATTTCTAAGTTTGAAAATGTGTAATCTGATGTAGAATAATAGACTAACTCTAGTTATAAGGTTTTTAATTAAACCAGATCTTATTCAAAAGGAAATATATTATATATTTAGGGAAAAATCGTAAATAGTTTCTAGAGTTTAGATACTAAATTAATAGGCTAGTTTTAGAAATTGTAAAGGAACTTTAATGTAAATAAGTAACGGACTTTACTTAAACATTGAAAAAAAAAATTATGCATAAGAATCTTAGCAAACATTGGAGAGTAAAGTAAGCTGGTTTCAAAATTCAGAACCTTAACTAGTTCTTCAGTGGACGGTTCTAGGCCCATTGTAGTTCGAAACTAGTCAGTTTTAGTCTTGCAGATCCTTTACTTTTCTTTGCGTGCACTTTTGTAGTTTTCTTTCATTCCGTGCCTTCTTGTTTTGATTCTTTAATCTCAACATATTTAATGCAGACAATTTTATAGAAGAACTTCCATCTTCAGTGTGCAATCTTGTTCATCTCAAATCGCTCAGCTCGAACAATAACAACATGAAGCAGGTTTCACTTTGGATCTGAACTTGTTATTTTTCTTAACTTCAGGTTTTTCAGTAGGTTGATTTTGTCAATTAACATATTATAAACCTTTACAGATACCTCCAAACTTATTGAAAGACTGCAAAAGTCTACAGAACATATCCCTGCATGGCAACCCCATCTCGATGGATTATTTTGAAAAGGTATGATAGCAATACATTCTAGCAAAAAGGGTGGTGTGGGCATCAGAATTTACTACAATAATTTCTGAAAGTGACCTTTTTACCCTTCAGATGGAAGGATTTCAAGATTTTGAAGGCAGGAGGAGAAGGAAGTTTGACAAGCAGATTGACTCAAATGTTATGCTCAATTCCAAAGGCCTTGATGAGGGTGTTGATCTGTGAATGCTTGCTGCTGCAATGTAAGACACGTAAATCTCTTTTGCAGTATCTATTTCGTTGCATAATTTTTTTGAGACACATTACTGTCAGATAGTTCCCATAAGATTAAATCTTTAAATAAAAAAATAATCCAGAAAATAACTTAATGGTATCTCAAAGAAAAAACTAAAAACCCAAATTCGAAAAGGACAATCCTAACTGAAAATTTTCATAATTTCTTTCCATTCTTTTAAAGAATCTTCGATTTGCAGATATAATCTTTATGAGTTGGTTGGACTTCGCTATGATAGAGAAAAACTGAGAAGCAATGAGAAAAACGATCTACTGGTTATTCTGTGAAATATTGTTGTGTTCCTCGTTTTAATACGACTTTGTGTGTATGCGCAGTTTGTGAAGTAGCTGTTGTGGAGGCGTGAATATATTTGAACCGAGACGAGGACCAACATGTGGTTAGCCATTACTGGAGATTTATTTATTATTGAGATTTTAGTGCTCTAGCTATGTACAAATGTTGCTTTTCTTATATTTTGATTGGGATCGTGTAATAAACTGCTGGAAAGCTATAAGCCCTGGTCAAGTTTTAAAAGAACACCAATCTGTAACATTATATAACTTCAATATATGAGAACAATATTATTATCATTGCCTGTATTTTGTATACATGCATACAGTAGTCTGTTGCATCTCAGGTAGTTTTTTTACTGGAACATCCATTTGGGGTGAAAGTTGCCCAAACTCATTACTCGAGGGACCAAACTAAAACAAAAATATTTATATTAGGACCCCGTATGAACCGAACAAATCATGCACAGGGTGGATAGATGAAGGTACAAAGAGATGCATGAGTTGGTGAGGTATGTTTAAATCGAAACCTATGTCGTGCAGGGTTTTAGGTTCAGTATTCTTGTAAAATGGCCACAAAAGAGCTTTAATGATTTGATCATCTTCTTCATCAGGGAGTTTTGGTTCGGGTTGTGGGTTGGAGTGAGGCTCGTCGACTGCAGTAGCCTCCGGCCATAGCATGGCTATTGCATCAGACAAGTACTGATCGTCAAGCTCCGGAAAATGAAAATCATCAACATTTTCTGACATGTTAACTAAATCTTAANGTTGACTCTCTTTTTTTGCATGATGGTGGAGACATTAACTTTGACATATATAGTTTTTAGAAATCTAAATTCATGAGGCATTTTTAGTAAATTTTGAATTTTTTTTAAAAAAAAATTAAATTCACCTGGGAAAATTGATTTCGAAAATTTGGCATATTAGGAAGTCTCAGCATAAGGATGTATGTATGGAGACAAAACTTAAATACTTGCTATGATGAGACAGATTCTCGATTTTATTAGCATTTTTAAGTTGAATCCATTCATTTGTACATTGTGTATACTACATTGCAATTTTAGAAATAAATATATTTACAATTGACCATGTTTGATTATGAGAATCGGATTTTAACTCAATGTAAAGGACTAAACGAGTAATTTTTTGAATTGTTTTATTCAGAAGGAAATGATTGCATATTTTGGTAGAAAAACAATTTTGACAACATTACTGAAGTTTACATTTTAAATTTAAGTCATATTTGATATCACCTTGCACGCATAAATTAGTCAATTATTAATTAATTTATTATTTTGCAAATTTAATTTAGTACGTTTATAATTAGGAACTAAAGAAATTTGTATATCATAAAATTTTAACTCAATGACTACTAATCTTTCTAAATAGTATCTAATTGATGAAAATGTTTATAATCAGAAACTAAAGAAATTTGTATTTCTTAAAAATTTAACGTAATGACTACTAATTTGTTTCGAAATATTACTATCATATCATCTAAAAAATATTATCCGCTACTTAGATCAATTATTTGCTATTAATCATCAACTAATTACTAACTGACCAATGCAACAGCACATGTTGTAGCACATAAAAAAACTGCATATCTATCAATTAATGTGACAGGAAATTAATATATGATACATTTATACATTTTTGTTAATATAGTATTTGATAGAACATTTATACATTTTTGTTAATAAAGTACGACTCAATAACAATTTGTGTAGCCCTACCTAAAATGATTGGATGCATATTTATGTTATTTCTTTTTCGCTCAAGCCCTTTAAATCGCCTTTTATCAGTAACGTAATAGTCAAATGTCATGATGCAAGTAGCGTTTTTCAACTTTTATTTGACGCCACACGGTAAAAAGCGTCGCTTTTTACAGAACCACTTCAAATCAATCTCTCTCTCTCTCTCTCTCTCTGTCAAATGAACTGAATTGTCAATTTTGTTTAAGAAAGAGGCGCCACAATCTGAGCTCCTCCAATAAGACGTCATTAATTCTTCTTTCTTCAAATTCAGGTGACCGCTCAGATTTCCTTCTGAACTTGTTTTTTTTTTTCGACTTAATTTGAGTTGATTTTCCGTGATTTTCAAGAAAAATCGTAACTTTAATGAGTATACAGTATACACACAGCTTGAAGTTTGCATCTTTGAACTGCTGTTTCTTGTTCTCGATTCAGTTACCTTGATTTTTCGGGTTTTGGGCTGACTTCGTTTCCTGTGGACATTTGCATAAGATTTTCACTTATTTTTTATCTTTAGTGGCTGGGTTGTAGGGCGCTCTAGATTGTTTGATTATATGGAGAATTTTTTATTTTTATGTATCTGTTCGATTTTCGACGTTTTCCCATGTGTTCGTTGTTTCTTGTTATGTTTATTTACAACATATGCCTGACAGCTTTGATGATTTCTTTGATATTTATATTACTGGATTCTTTCAATTATGAGTTATGTGAAACTCACTATGAGCTTGGAAAATTATAAAATCTGGATTCATTTGCTTAGCAGATTCTCAGAAGTTCTCATAGTTTGGTCAGTGGTTGTTGCTTAGCTACATCCTTGATGTTATTTGATGTTTTGTTTAATCATTTTTTTAAGTTGTTTTCCTCTTAAAAGATAGAGGCCAGGAGTTGGGCATTTGGCATAGATATTAGATACACACTCACACAGTGGAACATATGGGCTTACTACAGCCTACAAGCACACATTCTCTCTCTCTCTCTCTCTCTCTCTCTCTCTCTCTCTCTCTATCTCTCCCTGCACTTGTGTGTGTGCGCGCACGAGGCCCTTTCTACTTCCACATGTTAAAACAATGCCACTACTTTGTCAAATCTCGTTTTCCTCTTTTTGTATCTTATTTTTGTTAAACATATCACTGTTAAACAATACACTCACGTTCAACTTGTCTAAGGGTGATGTCAAGGCCTATTGCTTGGTGGCCCCTGGGAGATTAAGATGATATCAACAACTAGGAAACACGTTATGATTCTCCATTTTTTTTTTCTCGATTATAGGGTGACAAGTTATTGGGAAGTCTTAGGGGAATATTCTCCAAGATATGGATGACTCCCCCAATTACAGGTCCTATGATTACCAAAGATTTTCCATTTTGCGTACTTTATTGTATCTATTAATGTTCAATCGCCAAATGAGTCTACAAATAGTGAGCCATTAGGCTTGTTGAGATGTAGGGTTATAAACTTACTATTTCTGTGGTTTAAGACTTTGATGGTCATGAAGATGATCCAGTAAAAAGAAAGGTCAACCATTTGGAGCATAAAGTTGGTATGTTTGTGAATGCTGAACTGAACATCCCATAAATCAAAATTATGTCTTACTAGAATTCTGAACTTTGGTCATCATTAGTTTTGTTTCTTTAATTCCTGCTTACTGGTGAGTTTAATACCATTCAAACCCAAGATATGGTCGTATAAATATATTCCCGCAGATGCCTGCGTAACTTTTCAAATTTTATGCAGTCTTATTTATGGAAGTGCACTCGTGGTGTCATTATACGATTCTGCAATGCTTTTTCCATGTGTACATGCCGATTTTTTATTGTATTCTAACATGACAGGTGGAAAAGGTGAAACCAGATGATGCCCTCTTAGATTTAAGTAATCTCTTGCTGGATCTGAAGGATATGGCTGTGGACATTGGATCTGAAATCGCTAGGTTAGTCGGGCTTTTTTACCTCATAATTGTCATCATGACTTGCATTTGCTAGCTTTGCAGAATCAGTTTGTTATAACAATAATTTTTATTTTATCTATTGGTATTGACCAAAATTCTTCTTTCTTTTTTCTTTTCCTTTTATCAATGCCGGCAGAAGAAAGCCCTGGATCATGTTCAGGATGATTTAGACGAGCTGAATTTTTGTGTCAAAGGTGCCAATCAGCACAATCATCGTTTACTTGGAAAATAGAAGATTGACTACCGGACACTGCTATTTGACCCTTGGCTAGGGCTTCTGTGATCTACACTGTAATGTTTTCATATTACCATCACTTGTACTTATATGGATGTTCACGTGAGGTTCAGATTTACTTAAGCTCAATTGTAGTTATTATTAGAGAAATGCTGTATTCAAACTTTTGTATGGATTTTGACAGTGTGTGCCACACGTGTTACAACAAAACTGGGTTGACTTTGGTTATTAATTTCATTTGTGATTAATGGAAGTCTATATTTTAGATAAAATTCGATGGTTTATCGAGTGTGAAGCTACTCTGCCAAGTGCCAGTCAGTTTTGCCCCGTTAAGGTTTTAATAAATTACTGTTTTGTGCAGCCAATTGCTAAGTATGTATATAGAATTTGAGCCTTGGTTTGGCTGTTCTTTTCATATAAAGCAATAACATATGACAAGCTTTGCTATTACCTTTAATACTATGAATTTTTATGTGAATCTATTACTTAAACTTTTCATGCATATGTTAATTGTTTTTCTCTTTTTCTTTTTAGAAGGTGTATCGTCTATTTCTAGTTGTAGTTTGTTATTTTTTTTTTATCGTGGTGTATCTTGTTACAGATTATATTCTTTGATTTGGAGTGAAGGTCCGTTGGTGATTTCAGATAAGTTGTAAGTTTTAGTATGATTATCTATTTAGCATATCTAGTCCTTGAAATACATTCTATAGTCTCTCTTTGATTTTGAGTGCATAGTAAGACATGTTATATCAGTCAGCAAATCCTAAGACTCGTTCATTCATTATGATTTCCACTGTAAGTTTGACATTCTAAAGCAAAACTTACATAGTTGATAAAGTCTTACCCCCAGATCTTGCGTCGGATTGTGGGCCAGGATTTTCCGCCTTGTTTTTGCCTAGTTATGGAGATAAGTTAGGTAACCACTGATTGTTGGATTGTCAATATAGTATTTACTCGTCTGGCGCTCTTGGGTTTTGGTTACATGGTTGACATTTACATTTAATACGATACGTCATTCTTTTATGTCATTTTATTATTTTAGCTGGTATATTAATGTTATATAAGAATATGGCTATGTTTGGTAAAACTAACTGATAGCTTATAAGTTAGCTTATAGCTTATAAGTGATTTTTGCTAGCTTATAGCTTATAAGTGGTATATAACAAAATGGCTATATTTTACTCGAGCTATATGGATCTTGGTAGATTTTATTTATTTATTTATTTTACCTCTTACAAAAATCACAAGCTGCTCATTGATTAGGGCATTAATGGTGTCAAGTAGAAAGGTTCATGGCTCACTTGTTTTTCATCAAGTTTTAAATACACAAAACAAAAACTCCTTCATTACTTGTTCATATTTTTCATCTTCAGACACTTTCTATTCTTCTCTTTTCCTTTACTATCTATCACCAACATTATGACTAAACCATCATCGACCACCGCCGGAAACTGGATTCCGGCCGCCATTTTAATAGTCCTGATGGCGGCAGCAAACACAGATTGTTCAAGCTTAGCCGGAAAAAAAACCTTGACCAACGATAATAATGTGAATAAAGTTTTCAACCCTTTTAATTGTTCTCTTAAGAGTGGTGCTTCGGTCGACCCTAAGTATGGTGTTGAGATGCGACTTGTTCCGAGTGGGCCCAATCCTCTGCACAACTGACTTCATCATGCACAAAACTTATTATTATCTCTAGTAATCATTCTCTTTCCTTTTGTAGTTCTTTTCTCTTTCCTGAATTTCGAGCATTGATGTTGAAGCTCTATTGCTAGTTATGGTAAAAATGTTTTGTTTGAAATGTTTCTGGGTTTTGTAAGCATCAATCAAATACAGTGGATTATTTATAGTAAATATTTTCTGGTTGTGAAGGTGTGTAAGTTTGGATCCTGGTAAAATTGTGTAGCAATTTCCTTCTCTTGAAGTAGTTCTGAATTTTGACTTTTGTTCTAATCTTCAATTTTTAGGAGCTTACATCCCACTTATTTCCTTACATTCCTTCATAATGATCTGTTTGCATTCAAATTTTTTTTCAATCTCTGCATATGAATTTGATTTTCTTTACCTTATTTAATCGTAGTATAACAGGGAAATAACTGGTTAAAATCAGCCTTAAGAAAAAGGAAATGTTATAGACCACCATATATGCTAGTTCTGGCCTTTATGTTGTTGAATTTAGGTGAAAAAGAGGCCATGCAGTTTGTTTATTTGTTTGTCCT
>BKCP01005849.1:252068-266609 GCA_008636005.1 Striga asiatica | reverse complement strand
CTATGGTCTCTTGAAAGTCGAAACAATGCTTGGTAAAAAAAACGTTTAGTTTGTTTGGAAACAATTCTCAAATGGACTTTTGGATGCAAAAGTTCATCTCGATAAATAATCCATGTTTGGTGATAAATTTTAAATGGACTTAATGCACAAATTGATTCTCCAAAAAGTTCATTCTATAGAAGTCAGAAAATTGAGACTTTGGAAAAAGTCCATTTTGTGGAAGTCCATTTTTAATAAATGGACTTTTACAAAAGTGTTCCCAAACAAGCACGTAGTACCCAACTATCCCAACAAAAAACTACATTGTACCATAAATTTCCTCTTAAATTCGACAAAATTTGGCAAGAACATAGACAGTATTGGGAAGAAAACTGAAACAATGTGGATTGGCTTCTTCTACACATATATCAGCAAATCCTTTTATTCAGAAAAAAAATAAAAAAAAAATAAAATAAAAATAGTACATTTTCTTCCTCTTCTTTTCCATAGCATCTTCAGCTTCTTATCTCCTTTAATTAACCCTGTAGAATTGGAAAATAAGCGGAGGTTGAAGACAAAAACCAACATTGAAATGTCATGATTCTCAACAGCAGAAATTCTATTGCATAATACATTACATTAAACTTACAACTGTATGCTGAACCTAGACAAATTTCTTGCAAAGCAGGGTATATTGTAGCTTAACTTGTTTACTTATTAAGAAAGCGGACAAACATTATTCAAATTAGTTGGTTCTAAAACCCCAATATTTGCAGTCCCAGAATTCAAAAGTAAGATCTAGCATCAGTTTTTATAGTTATTTATTTATAATTGCAGGTTACTGTTACCTTTGAGGATCAACAATTAGTTAGTATCATTCTTTTTGGCTTTCAAGAAACTGGCCACTGAAACCAAGCATGAATTGGTTTAACTTCCATAATCTATCACTCTCTTTTCTTTCTAAATCTTTCTTCTATATTTTTAAATCTTTACCTTTTATCCTAGCATACTATTTTTCTTGCAACATTAACATACTATTCACTTTTCCATGCCCGCTTCACTTAAAACATGTTAAGCAAAAATTCGGCCAATCCAGATACTGATGACAAGCAGAACCACACTGAAGCAATTGTAAAAAATCAACTAGCATTCGACATACGCAAAAATGGGCATATACACCATCTACAAGCAGAAGTACAAATTCACTTCAAATGAATAAAAAGCATTTAGAGTAAAATATACTACTAACATGAAACGAGTCAAGAAAAAAAAAAATCAACTAAGAATAATTATTTACCCACAGTCTGAAGTTATTTTCTGCAAATTTCACAGAACTTCCTGATAAGAACAGCAGTACTAACCAGCAGTAACTACACATAAATATAAAATAACATACGTAACTTCAACTNACAAGACATCACTTGCATATAAACATACACTCCATGCAGACCTTTTCATTGTGAATTCACAATTCCCTTCCAAATATTTTTTCAGGTTTGTCAAAAGTCAAGCCTTCAAATCTCATAGTAAGTTCTAAGATAATTTCGACTATGTATTTTTTCATGTATACACAGGTTTGTTTGATGATTTATTGTGGATTCACACAATCTTCTCATCTCTTCATATATACCTAGATGAACTGCATAGGCCGGCAGAAGCAATTTATAAAAAGAGGTAAACCAGTTATTATTAGATAGGTTGAAATATGATTCTCAAGATTGAGAAGATAATTCACAAATGGGTTAATTGTATTATCCAAGGATAATAAGTTGCTTAAAACAGTGATTTCACCGAGATATAGAGATCTTCAAGTTTCAAAGTTATTTAACTACTTTCATCTTGGAAAGGGACAAGCATAACTGAGCAACATGATGCTGATCCATTTTAGACAAAAAATTAATAATGCCAAGGAGTATCTAATTTAATGTACTTAATTACTGGATTGCTTCTTGTAGCTCGTCTGGATATAAATCAGTAGAGTGAGAGATAACCCAGAATAAATCACGTTCGGTTTTTTCCATAGAGTACCAATTGGTGACGAAAGTAATTATGTGCACCAAATGAATAGGTTGCCATCAAATGTAGCTTCTCTTAACAACCAATGAAAATCCCATGATCCCCAATAATCTCAAGCTCAGGAGATAATAAATTATCCAATCATATGATTCGTCGAAGTATAGAACAAAAATCATCAAACACCTTTGTTGGTGTGCACTCGTGTGGACATTTTTTTTTTTAAAAAAAAACTACCATCATGAAAACAGACATAATTGAATAAAATTTAACGTTCCATCACAAAACAACAAGGAATATACACAAGAATACAGACATAATGGAACAATTTCAAGCTGAAAGATAAAACCAGAAAGTGTCTGTTCCCCCGACAATAACAAACACAAAGCAGCAAACTGAAAAAATCATCAGCTTTTAGTGTTCTTGGAAAATTAAGAAACACTATTAAGCAAAAACAAACTGGAAATTCAGACTATGCTGAAAACCCTAAGAAAAAATCAAACTGACCCGTTAGCCACAATTGAGCACAGCTGAGAATGTGATATCACGACTGCTTGATTTCCATGATGTTCTTGATGGAGGGAGAATAGAGAGAGTAGATGACAGCTTGGCGTTTGGCGACGGCGAGCTGCGCCTGGCCGTCCGCAAAGGCGGCGGTGGCCTCCGCAGGGTCGGAGAGGTTGCGGTTGATGCGAAAGGCGTCGATTGTGCGGCGCTTGGCGTACTCCCTTATGTTGTAATCCGTAAACCCACGCGCCGTCCGCATAAGCGAGCGGTACAGTGAGAGCACTTCCCGGTGCGTAGGTGCCGACGCCATCGAAACTTGCTTGTTCTCTTCTCTTCACTTCCTTTGCAAGTCCGTAAGTTTACTTTTGATACGGTTTATTTATTCCTTCAGCAATCTAACGCTTTATTAGTTTATGCACACTATTTGACGTTTTTCGCTCAAGTTTGTATAGGTCTCATAAATAATAATTTTTATATATTTAATTAATCAAAAAAACTATACTAATATAAAAAGGTTGTTGGGAAGATACTTTTATATTAAGTTTGAATAAAAAAAAATATATTTGAGTTACTATTAGTGAAAAGGGAAATGTTACATTGCCAACCTAGTGTACAACTAGGTTGACAACACAAGTGGAAATAAAAAAATACAAAAGTGGATATTTTGTTGTCAACCTAGTTGTAAACTTGGTTGACAATATATCATTTTCCTAGTGAAAATTTCATAAAAAACACATGTCAATCTTTAATAACAAAATATAAATTCTATTTTTTTGTAACGAAATTGGAGGTTCTTAAGCCAAAATTTGTATCTCATTTTTTTGTATCATTTTTTTTTATCTTTTACCAAAATTTGAATTTAATTTTTTTCCTTTTTTGTAACAAATTTGGAGATTGTTATGTAAAAATGTGTCAATTATTTATAAAAATAAATCCAAATACAAACTAATTTAAAAACCATGCAAATTTGATACAAATGTAGGAAACAAATAGTTGTATAATTCATAACAATTCCTTTCAATCTTTTTGACTATTTTTTTTTTAAAAATATCCTAAGCATATTTTTTTGGACACATTACATTTTACCTTAACTTACATATAATCACATTCCTAACAAATATTAAATTTGCTTATATATTTTTAAATTAATTACTTCAAGAAATAATATTAATATACATTAAATATTTATTACTATATAAAAAAAGAACATTACTTCTATAAGTGTTATAAATAATAATAACATTATACGATAATAAATTTTTGAATAAAATAATATTTGAGTATTATGATGAACCAAAATATGTAAAATTATTATTTTTCTGCATTAAAAAATAAATGCATATGTTAAGATATTATTTATATTAATATAAACAAGTCAGTGGGCTAATATATTGTTGAAATAAAGTTTTGAAAAAATATTCTAAGGTACAAAACTCCCGTTCAACGCACGGAATTCTCACTAGTTAAGATAAAAGGTTAAAGTAAGTGTAACATTAAATAGTATTTATTATGACAAATTATGAAGACACACTTACTCACATGATTATAACAATATGGATATCCATATTGTTATTTATATGATCCATATTGTTATTTATCTTGTCATAATATATAGTTATATACTGCCTTTGGCTCACACACCAATATGCATGTCACGAAGGAAATAAACCAAAGTATGTATAAAAGTATTATATTCTATAATCGTGTGAATAAGTGTAGATGACTTCATAAATCGCTCCGATGACTCCGTAGCAAAATTCACTCACATAATTTAACTATCCATCATTTTAAATCTATATCTCTCTCTTACTTTGAGCTTAAATCAACCTTAATCATTTTATTTTAAATATCTTTTAACATAAAATCAAAATCTCACTAACAACTATGAATACCATATTTTTTATAATTAACTCTAATTAAAAAAAAAAAATTGAGCGGATTAATTTATAAACAACTACGCCCTAAGATGTCTAGTAAATATTTAAGTAAATTATAAATTAATAGTGGGAACTATAAAATTAATTTTGTATAAGATCAAAAAAACATAATTTTCTACTCCCTCCTATTTTTAATATTTGTCATTCTAGCTTAATTGATCATTTATTAAATAAATATCGTTTTGGCTATTTTGTTCATATTTTTCCTTTTTAACCCCTCCATCAATACCCATTGTCTCTTCATATCTATATATATATAATAAGAATTAACATTTACTAAAAATAGTAGCCAAAAATTTCGGAAACATTTAATGCATACTATTTTTAGAAACTTTTTAAATATATACATTAATTTCTTCCATATACATACTAGTACAGAGCCCGTGCGATGCACGGGGTGCACAATTTTAAGGCTATTTTTCCAGACTTATAATTATATACATGAATAAAGAAAAATGTACGGAATATATATAGTACGTGACCCGCGAGATATATTTATTTGGAGAATATTATATTATCAGATGCAATATTCAATAAAAGTTTATAATATAAAGAAATTGTACGATGTTCAATAAAAATTTTATAATATTCAAGTGGAGTCTTAAAGTCTTTTGTACATTAAGACTACTGACAAAATAATATTTTAATCAATGAGTTTCATTTCCTTGTAGCCAAATTGTGAATGTGATTTGAGGAGTACAACAAACCGATATATAGCTGACTTGTTTTTTTCATTGTAGTTTTTTTTTTTTATAATGAATTTAAAGATATTCTAAAATATAGAAAAAATTAATTTTTTATTACAATTAGGAATTTTACTAAATATAAACTTTCAATCTATGGTGTTAATCAACGTTTAAGTCTAAAAAATTAGGAATTTTTACCTCTTTTAATCAACGTTTAAGTCTAAAAAACAATAGAGTTATTATAAGTTTTTTTCTACATCTTTTAAAACATTAAATATGAGCATGTTAGGCTAGCTTGTAAAATAATTAATATATTATCTCACTAAAACATTTATACTAATAAAAATTTAATTTTAGCATATAAATTTATCCCTTGATATAAGAGAAAGTAACAGTTTTACTTATTGTTGTTCACCATATAATATTTAATTATTATTTTATTATATAATAAAAAAGAAATATTGTTAAATAGTGTAGTAGAATTGTTATAAAATTATATGATTTTTTTTTTTAATATGGATTTAATATTTTTTTTATGATTTGATAATATAAACAAATCTATACTTAACTTTGACAAATAAAACAAATAAATACTTTAGTAAGTATTTAATGTATATACTAAATAGGAATATATTTGGTATAATCAAATACCAAATATAATCAAATAAGTCAAAATGTACATTTTTATTTGGTATTTAATTTTTTTATTATTAAAATCTTTTTATTATACTTACTTTTTTAAAATAAAACAAATAAATAAATCAATTAAATAAATAAAATATTATAATACCAAAATAGTAATGACATTTAATGCAGTTGACTTTTCTGGATAATAAATGTAGTAAATAGAATATCCTTTTATATAATATAATACAAAAATAGTAATGCAATAAATGTTGTTGATTTTTCTGGCTACTTAATTTGGTAAATAGTACCCCCTTTAATATAAGTATAGATTTTCAAATAAGATCAAATAAAATATGATCAAAAAATTACTTAATTAGATTTATTATTATCTGCAATATTTTTATTAATATTTATTATAATAAATTACAAGATTGATTTTTCGTGATTCATGTTGATAATAATTTGGTCAAGATAAATATTATTTTATTAATATTTGTAATACTTTCATTGATATTCATTATAATAAATTACAAGATTGATTTCCATGATCCATGTTGATAATATTTTGGTCAAGATAAATATTTCACCATATGTTAAGTTCTAACCATAATATTAATTTTTTTCACAAATATTCACTTTTTATCCAAAAATATTTATGGAAAATTGTAACAAGTCAGGTAATTTTATTTTTTTTAAAGTAATAAGACAAAATCAAGTTGGTGAATTAATCTTTGCCAATAGATTTTTTTCTTGAGCTTTATTTTGTTAAATATAAAAAATAAATTGTTCTTCAAATTAATATAATTTATCATTTAAGAGATAATGACTAGATACATTAAATAGTTTTACTAATGGTAAAAGATTTGAAATATAATAAGTATTTTTTTAAGATTTATTTGTATATTATTGGCACCCATGATTATTTTTTTTTATTTTCATTTATTTCTATAATTAAATTCTTGTAAAATATATTTTCATTGCAGAGTATGCTAAATAAACTATAAATCCTTATAATGCGAATTAGAAAAATCTTGATCATAGAAGAGATTGAGTTTTTGGCATTTCCTAATTAGTATACAAAATTAAATTCTAAAAAAACATGTGTATATTTTGTAAAATATTTATACACTATCTAATTTTAAATTTATTTACATATTTTAAATTGGTTACATAAATAAATAATACTAACGTACATTAAATATTTTTCATTACATAAAATAAAAAGAAAAATAAGACGTACAACTTCTATAACTTTCTAAATAATAATGACAATATATGACAACAAAGTTTATAATAAAATAATAATTAAGTATTATATAGTGAACAAGAATAAGTAAAATGATATTCTCTCTTATATCAAAGAATAAATATATATATTAAAATTAAATTTATATTATTATAAATGTGTTGGAGAGATAATATATTAATTATTTTACAAGTTAGTCCTAACATGCTCATATTTAATGTTTTGACTAAAAAACAACGCGTGCAAAATAGATTGTAACCTTATTGGTTATTACAATTAACGCTGATTAAAAGAGGTGAAAAATAGATGATAACTTTTATATACGTAAACGGACAAAGCCTGTGAAAATAACTCATTTAATATTTCTGTTCCGTGCATCGCACGGGTACGTACTAGTTCTCAAGAACATCCATTCACAATTGTGTCATTAAATAAGGTTAAACTTGGAAAGAAAAATATTTCTTAATTAGTGTGTTGATAGCCAGGATGACAAATATTTAAAATAGGAGGAAGTATGAGATAAAAACTAGTACGTAACCCGTGCGATGCACGGGATGTAAAATTTGGAAGAATAATATAACCTCACGTGCATTAGGATCGAAATTGAAATCATTAAAATACATAGAAACATTGTTGATTCATAAAAAGTTCGATAACAATCATATATTATTAAAAACTTCTTTGTACACAACATTATGAGTTTGATTATTTGGTAACTCCTCATTATCACAAACTAATATTTTCAAAAGAGACAAATCCTAAAAATCAAACTAATATTTTTGGTGAACAAACTAATATTTTAGGATTTCTAGGATTTGTCTCTTTTTGGTGAACCTGTTTTTTGTGTTCTTTTCATTCATTTTCATTCAAACAATCCGATGACTTGAATAATGAAATCTGAATCTTAAGCCGAAATATTTAAAAAAAGAGTTTTTAAAAATTAAAAAGTCAATACAATCAGTTCAGATTAATTAAAGGTCAAAGAATATCTGCTCCTTCAAATAAAGACGTGTGTTATCATTAACCAAATATCCGGTTATTGATATAGAGTGGTTACTAAAAAATAGAACGTGATAAGGACGCTTCATGGAAATATCAATGAGATAAAGTCATAACAAATCGCTATACATTTTAACGATAAAAGCTCAGATGGAATGATTTATGATAATTATGTTGTAATTAATGAATTAATTAGATATGTAAAATGGACATAATTAATGAGAGGTGTGAAAATGACATAATTAATGAGAAGTGTGAAAAGGACAAAAACTTACCGGTTTTGGAAAATATTCAATGCAAATCCGACATTGACCATAATTTGACCTACTATTTTGGATAAATGTCAATAATTCTTATTATATAAGTATAGATTGCAATTTTTTCTATCAAAAAGTGACCTGTCTCCGGCGAAATGACCTCGAAATTCCACGGCGCGTCCGGCCCTCATCACCGGCTCTGCTCTCACACGCGCCGCCTCCTCCGCTACTCCATCGCCTCTCGGCTTCTCGTACTATCCCTAATCATCATCTGGCGATCTCTGCTGAGCCCGTACGACACATCCGCTTCAATAAATCCGCCGTGCCTCTCCTCCTCCGGCACATCAGATCTTCCGTTGCCGGTCCTCCTTCCGAGATTGGGTTCCGTGATCGAGGAAAGTGTTGTGTGGGATGGAGTTTACTTTGCACGCATCGCCGAGTGCGGATATGAATACGAACAGACCTACGCCTTCTTGCCTTTGCTTCCCCTTTGCATTTCCTGTCTCTCCAAAACAGGTATTTTCATTTTGTTTCTCAAATCAGTCAGCTTTTTAGTTTCATCGATGTTAACATGTTACGTGTTGGTAGACGAAAGTGAGAGGCGAATCTTATGCAAATTACTGGGTTCATTCTCTCCAACTTGCTTATTGCCTGTTCAGGTTTTCAATTTTTGTTCTTAAATCAGTTAGTTTTTAGGTTTCGTCGACATTAACATGCTAGCGAGGTTATGTCTTGGTAGACAAAAGTAAGGAAAATTTATGCGAATTTAGCTTACTGGGATTTTTCCATTCTCCCTAAGATGCTTATTATCTGTTCTGTACAGATGTTTTTCTTGTGCTGTTGGGAAAAGTTTTGATGTTTTTTTCCTGCTATGCAGTTTTTGCTCCACTAGTGCCTGTGATTGGGTACAGGGCGGTACTGGGTTTATCCGGTTACGTGATCAACAACATTGCTTTTGTTTTCGCTTCATTATATCTTTACCAGTGAGTTTCCAGTTGGAGCTATCTGTTCTTTTTTGCTTTGTGTATGTGAACACTTAATCTGAAATTCAAATAATTGACTTGACTCTTGTGGAAAGTGTGACGATAGACTAGGATTGATAAGTCCATAGTTCAGATCTTGTTATCATCTCTCAGTGTTCTTTTCTCATTTATTGTACTTTTTACAGGCTTTCAGTAGCTGTTTTGGAGGACCAAGAGGTAGCGTTGAGAGCATCAGTCTTGTTCTGCTTCAATCCAGCTTCCATATTCTACTCATCAATGTAATTTCTGAAACTTTTGTTTCGCAACTTGCCCGCATAGAATGGCCTTGAGTGGTGATGCTTGTTTTCATAATTGCAGATATTCTGAGAGTCTGTATGCTCTCATGACATTTGGAGGATTGTATCATTTCTTGAGTGGCTCCAACTTATTTGCAACATTTTGTTTTGCTCTCTCTGGTTGTGCACGGTCAAATGGGGTGCTTAATGCAGGCTATATTTGCTTCCGCTCTATGCAACAAATGAAAGAAGCTTTTATTTCCAGAAAATGGTCTTATGTAAGTGTTATTCTTCTTTAAGTAGTGTCATGTACAGTAGCCTTACCTGCATTTACTAGATTCTGCCAGGGAAAACTGTTAAATTTTTTAAGTTCATTTCACAGAGTACTGCACTGTTAACTACCTGAATTGAAGATTTTAATTTCTTTCTTATCTTATGGTTGTATAAAAAACATAAATGTTGGTTTGGTGCAAGAGCCCGATTTTATCACTTGGGCTTTTATTGCAATTATGATGACATTTATATCTGCATGGTTATTATTGAAGAGCTTTGTAATTGAATATTAGTGTTTCTCCTTTGCTGCTACAAGTCTTGAACTTTTTTTTTTTTTTCCTGAAGTTATATCATTGTTGTTTATAGGTATCATGAAGAAGATTTAACTTTCTGTGGCCTTATTATATTTACAAACTCTTTCATCCTTTTTCTTTAAATTAACTATGGTCTGTTTGTGTATTCCAGCTGCTAATGGCGAAAGTTATTATCGTCGGGGTTTCATGTTCGATTTGCATATTTGCTCCCTTTATCTCTTTTCAAGCATATGGATACTTCAACATATGCAAGGGTCGTTCTGCAGATGAAATGAGTCCGTGGTGCAAGGCAAGACTTCCTTTACTCTACAATTATATTCAAAGCCACTATTGGTATGTTGAACTTATGGTCTATAACGTCTGTTGTTAATCTCTTTGTTTTTACTCCATATTTTGACATGTGGATAACTGGAGAGCTCTGGTCGCCTTCTCTTTTTTGAATATTTTATAAAGTCTACTGTTGAATTTATGTTAAGGTTCTTCNTGCTATTCTGATGGCTGTGCTAATTTTCTGCCAGGGGAGTGGGATTTCTTAGATATTTTCAAGTTAAACAGTTGCCCAACTTTCTACTTGCTTCTCCAATATTATCTCATGCGGTTTGCTCAATTCTCTACTATGTCAAGCTATGGCCTGAGGTGTTTCTCTCACTCGGCCTGCGAGTTTCACCATTATCGAAGAGGAAAGAAGGGTTAATGAGCAGTTCTAGTTCCTCTGAGAATGATACTCCTAATGTATTGTCAGGTGCGCAATATTCTTTTAAGCTACTTGAGGATATATTTGTGTATGCAGTCTTATGTGTGGAGTGGTATATCTTGAAATCCAATACAAGAGCAAGATACTTTCTCCTCTTCAGTTATCCATTTCGGTGCACACAAAATGCCTTTCGTTAATTAGACAGCTGCATATTATTAATATATTCATTATTTTATCACTTCAATTTTGTTGTTCATGCTGCCCAGTTCCCTAATTCTGATAATATATGGTTTTGAAGTGTTAAGCAAACACGAAATTCAAAACTTAAATTTCTCATGAAAGTTTGCTCACTACCTTTGCCTTTGCTTCTAGTCGCCTTTTGTATATAGAAATATAACCAAGAAATTTTTTACCTATTTCTTTCGTTCGAATTGTGGGGCACTACCATCTCACTTGGAACTGTTATCCAAATCAGATGACAGCGCTCGTGGACTGAAGAAGAGAGAGAGAGCTATCAAGAGAGAAGTTTTGGTTATGAAGCCATTAAAAAGCAAAACACCAGATAACCCACCATATGATCCTGTTCTTCTTCTTCCTTTTGTTCTACACTTGAGCTTCATGGTTGCTACTGCATTTTTTGTCATGCACGTTCAGGTCAGCCACAGATTCCAAATGTGTACTTTCGTATTTACAGAAAAAGGATTTGTACAGCTTTTTACATGAGCTGCTGCGTAGTTTTCTATTTTTGATCTTCCACTGGAAGATAATACACTGCTTAAAGTCATTTCTTATCAATGATATAGTTCAAGCATGCTTTAGATTAGTGAATCATTATATACCTAATCAACTGAACATTTTATTTTCGTTAGTCACAAATCATTATCCTATCGGTTGTGGTTGACAGGTGGCGACTCGTTTTTTATCAGCTAGCCCAGTTCTGTACTGGTATGCCTCCCTCATTATGGGATCTCCTTCTGTTGGGAGAAGGTGGGGTCATCTCATATGTGCATATTGCACGGCTTACATTTTGCTTGGGAGTTTGCTTTTCTCCAACTTTTACCCCTTTACCTGAGGTGGTGGAGGATTTTCCTGGTTGGCCGATCGAAATTGTTATGCCTCCACTTTTAACCTGCCTTTTGGAGATATTGTTTGGACAATCTCGATTTAGAAAAAAGATTGTATGATATGATGAAGCAGAGAGAGTGTTTTGATAGCTTGGTTATGAGCTATGTTGTGTAGTAGCTAATAGTGTAGTTTGAAGTGGATATCTGTCTGCTGATTAGTATTTTTTATACTGTATATGTTTTTAAACCTTCTAAGTGCATGCTTGGATACAAAACTTTTCTAAATAATTTTATCACTTTTTTTTAAATCTAACTCAACTTTAACTCAAACTCACTATCCTCAATATAATTAAATAATATCACTCAATTTTTTATATACATTATATCAACTTTAATTCACTATTCATCTGTTCACATAATTTTAACTGACAATTATTTTATATCATCTCTCTCATATTTTTCAATAAAATTAATTTTAATTATTTTATTTTAAATATTATTTTAATATAAACTTAGAATTTCATTAACAACTAATCATATTATTTTTCAAATTAACCGTAGCAAACCAAAAAATCCAAAGAAAATCAAAACATCTTATATCCAACCATAATTTGGACCAATTGATATTAGGGTCGATCAAAACTCAAAAAATCAACCCAAATAAAATTTTTGGTTCGATTTTTTATATGTCTGTTTCGGTTATCGTTTTTTATTTTTAAAATTTCGGTTATATTGGGTCGTTTTCCGTTTAATTTTTAAAACAATTGAATAATCGAATGGATACAACATTAAATGAAAAAATAAAATATTAAATATATTTGTATATTATAAATTATAATTTAGTTTGGTTAATTCAACTGAATAAATCAATTATTTTGGTTCAATTAGTTCGGTTTGGGACAAAAGTTCGGTTGGCTCGGTTTTTTCAAAAAAATTGATTCAATTATTTCAATTTTGATATTTCAATCTGTCAGTTCAACTGAACCAACCAATGAACAGCCCTAAATAGGAACGACTTTTTTTTTTCTACCAAAACATAAAAACCATAAGAAAATAAATCAACAATGACTGATTTATTGGTTACCAAAAATTTGGTTCGGTTTGGATACGGTCCCATGAAACGACCTGGACTCAGTCTGAGCCGGAGTGTTTGGGGCTGAAAATGTTGCCCCATTTGNAAATTAGGTTTAGGTTTAGAATTTTCTGCTTTCTGTTCTCCGACTCTTCACGCCTCTTCCTCTTTCATCTCCTCCGGTCTCCCAGGTTCGGCGGCTAACATCTCCGGTGAGTTTTTTCTAGTTGTGGCCCTCATTTCTTGCGAAAGTGGCTTTCTTTGAAGATATAGTTTGTAATTAATTCTGTCACCTGTTTTTGGTTTCTTTCGACTCTGAAGATCATTTTAGGTTTTTTCAAACTGTACTTACGACGCTAAATCTTATTTTCGCCAATTTGTTTCTTAACGTGTGATATTGGTGCACCAGTCGGCTGCTCTTGAAACTTCGAGTTGGTTGCAGTACTTGCAACACTTTGTATTTAACTGATCTTTTGGTAGATGGTTTTCTTCGTTGAGCAACTTGTTTTATCAACTTGAAGTCTTATCACTTATGCATCTCTTTGCATCCTTCTTACTTTCTGTTATCCTTCATGTACTGAAAATTGTAATGTTTTTCTACGTGAATGTCTTTTTAGCTTTGGGATTTGCAGTTCAATCTTATCAACCCCACACATTGTAATAGTGAGAAATGGATATCGATCCAAAAGCACCAGAAAGTGCTGCTTCGGTGGCTCCAGGCGATACTGAAGTAAATACCTGAACCATGACAAACTCAATTAAATTTTTCTTACATTACATTTCATAATTATGTGATACTAATTGCTCGATTTTTTTTTTTTTTCAAGTCTACGACTAAAGATGCTGACAGCATATCTGAGACAATGAGTCAACTGAATATTGGAGAGGCATCCTTTGGCTTCAAGAAGAAGCCAGTTATAGTAATCGTTGTGGGTATGGCAGGTAACTAGTTTGTGCAAAAAATAACAATAAATCTCTGTTCCCTGTTATATACACATAGACACATATTATGCTTTGAAAACTCCATAAATTAATTATCAATTGTTCAGGAAGCGGAAAGACTACCTTTCTTCACCGGCTAGTTTGCCACACAATGGCATCAAATATCCGTGGTTATGTTATGAATCTCGATCCTGCTGTTATGACCCTTCCATATGGAGCAAACATTGACATCAGGGACACTGTTCGATACAAGGAGGTTATGAAGCAGTTCAATCTTGGACCAAATGGAGGAATTTTGACTTCCCTTAACTTGTTCTCGACAAAATTTGATGAGGTATATGTCCAACCTGCTTACGTGATCTTTGTTAAAGCACCTGCATTTCTCTTCTGTAAGATTACGTCAGCTATAATTAGGAGTTTAAGACATAAAATAGGAGTAGTGGTGTTGACTGGACAGACCGGCAGTTTGAAATTTGTAATTCAACTAAGCAGGATTTGTTTGTTTCATTTATAAATATTTAGGTTGTACCAACTATTCTTGGTTGTTTTGCTTCCCACTTGCTTTCTATAATTTTCCTTAGTTTCTACTAGTTACTTGGTCTACATCTGATCCATGTTAGAGGTGTGCTTTGTTGCTCCCCTGTATTTAATATATATCGTTTTGGAATCTCTT
>BKCP01005849.1:234755-251999 GCA_008636005.1 Striga asiatica | reverse complement strand
AAAAAATGAACCGCAGTGAATTGGCCTCGTGTGGTTATTTTAACTTCAGAGCAGTACCTTTTATCTTGTTTGCACCAAATAATACCTTTGTATCCGTTTGTGTGTGTGTGTGTGTGTGTAGATACGTAAATATGTTGCTACTAATGTCACTATGTCCTTGTCTCCACTTCTGAATTCTAAGTAATTAAAACTAGGACGCTGATGATAAGCAAATTCTAGGCTCTGTAAATTTTAACTGCTCTTACATTAGTGAAAAGTTGGCTTTTTCCATGTCACCGTCATTAATTTAATTCTTAGTAGTACTGTGTATACTGTCTCCTTATCTTGCTGTGCCTGTCACAGACTTTAATAGGAGAAAGGTGGGTTTTGGCTTGATTATTCTTGAAAACTTTAGGTCATATCTATGGTCGAGAGGCGTGCAGATCAGCTTGACTATGTTTTGGTTGACACGCCCGGACAAATTGAAATTTTCACTTGGTCTGCATCTGGGGCTATTATTACCGAGGCTTTTGCATCAACATTTCCCACCGTAATTGCTTATGTTGTTGATACACCACGTTCAGCAAATCCAGCTACCTTCATGAGCAACATGTTGTATGCTTGTAGCATCCTTTACAAGACTCGATTGCCACTAGTGTTAGTATTCAACAAGACGGATGTAGCGCAACATGACTTTGCCCTGGAGGTTTGGTTATATTTATTTTCTGCATTACACAGGTGTTTCGTGTATCAAAGTTTCTTTTAATTTTATGTCTGCCTTTCTGGAACTCTTTTCTTTTCCTCCTGTATATATAATTTCATTGTTAACTTTTTTCTGTTCTTTGTTCTCCACTCTTTGTTTATTTATTTATATATTTATTTTATGTACATTCCTGTAATGAAGTCTCTTGAGAACATCTTTGTTTTGTTTTTATTGTTTATTCAGTGAAGTAAACAGGTTTCTTTTTTTCATTTTTTTTTTTTTNAAGATTTTGAGGTATTTCATGCGGCATTGGATTCTGATCATTCTTACACATCAACTCTGACCCGTAGCCTCTCGCTGGCTTTGGAGGAATTCTATATGAATCTTAGATCCGTCGGAGTTTCTGCAGTCACTGGGGCTGGAATGGATGCCTTCTTCAAGGCCATTGAAGCCAGTGCTGATGAGTACATGGAAACTTACAAGTTAGCTCACTTCTTCCTATACCACATACATAATAATGAGACGAACACATTCTCGTACCAAAAACAGACAATTGTACAAAAAGGAAATGCTAAGAAACTTAAAATTGAACTGTAAAAAACTAAGACAACTTAAAACGTTGGAAAAACACTGTATGTGATCATAATGCAGTAACAGATCTCACCATTATTGTGTGTGTGTGTGTTGCAGGGCTGATCTTGACAAGAGACGGGCAGAGAAGCAACGGCTGGAAGAAGAAAGGAGAAAGGAAAGCATGGAGAAGCTGAGGAGAGATTTGGACAAGTCCCGTGGAGAGACTGTGGTGTTGAGCACAGGTTTGAAGGACGATGTTGATGATGACGATGAAACACAGGAAGAGGACTATGGGAAGTTCAGTGAAGAAGATGAGGAAATGCAAGCTAGTGATGAGATAGACGAAGATGACGAAGAGGTTGCTAGTTTTTCGTTTTAAGGACTGCCAATCTTTGAAAACAGTTTGTGGGCATCTTGAATCCTGATATAATATGATTAGTACTGTGATGTATAGTTCTCAATGACTCGAGGTGCTGAGATTTGCATTGTTGGTTGAAAAATTTGTCTGATTTTCTGAAACTGATGATGATTGGCCCTTGATGTGGATGATCAATTTTCTTTTGGTGTGCTAATGGTTCCTTATGTTTGGGGGTGGCAAATCGTGTTATCACATCGTTTTCGTTTTATCTATTTTATATTATCATAAATATGATAAATACAAGTCAAAATCTAGCTATTTTTTATTTTATTTTATTTTATTTTATTTTATGTTCTCTGTGCCGTGTCTTGTCCATCTCATTTGTATACCCACATATTTTCTCTAAAGCATTTTTTTAAGGTAAATGCACTGTTAATTGGTTAATGGAAAGGTGTGTATTTCCTTGAGAAACAAATGATGATTTTTTGACCATATTTCTATGAAAACATGTAACTTAAGGTTGTGAATAAAGCATCCCAAATACCATATGCATTCTAGGATGATATATGGCAAAAGGAATCCAAAAATTATGTGCACAAGCTTCCACCTAAAGCACACACTTAAGTTTGATATTTTGGTTTAAACTATGCCTAAAAATGAAAATTTAGAGGTGGCTTGAACTGGTTTAAACTACGCCAGAAGAAGAAATTTGAGAGGTGGCTTGAATGATTAGGGACTAAAGGCATCTGAGATGAAGAAAACCAAAGGCTACAGGGAAAGAATAAAAAAGCTCATTGCTTTTTCAGCAATTTAGCCTTTTCAAATGTACATGCAAAAAACTTCATGCACATAAATATGGGGTTGTTTTTTGGCTCGACGAAAGTACTCCTCACTGTTCATAACGGCCTTCGATTAGATAGGTAAGAAAATTGTTCATCCGATGCATTCCAAACGTTCTTCACACATTTTCGCCGGTTTTCTTTAACTGAAAAACTGAAATGCAAGAATAGTCAATCGTTGTTTATCACGGATTATTACAAATACTATCTTCATCGTATATATGCATTTTAGGAGAAACTCGGAGAAGATCAAGAATTGCCACAAACCCTTTTGAGATTTGATGATCATATAGCTAAAGTTAAGGAGATTAATGTAATATGCATTGATGAATGTGAGTTGCTGTTTGTTGATTTTTTTTTTTGCAGGCAAAAGAGGTTGCAAGAAAACAGTAGTTCCCGGCAAAACATTTTCAGCCCCAATGATACGACGTAGCTATGACTCAGACGAGACTGAGTTTGCAACTGCAGTTGCTGCTTCTGCATATGCCATACATTCCCTGGCTCAAAATTCAAAGGAAAATAGCCAAAGAAATGACCCCTTTAGGCCACTACAAGGAGGTAGAACTCTCTCTCTCTCTCTCTCTCTCTCTCTCTCTCTCTCAACCAAACCCTTTTGGTGTGAAGGCTCTTCGAGGATGCCATCTGCAACAAAAGCTACTGATAAGAATCCATCTATTGGTCGGCCGACTGGCTCTTTACCTGAGGACCACAGACTGAAGCCAGCTTCAATGGGACTCGCAAGTTCAGAGGCCAAAGCTAATGCTTGGGAGAAAGCTCAAATAGAAAAGATTCGAAAACGGTACAAGATATGTATCAGTATGAAATAGACATTCAAAAATGCACATAACACAAGAGAGAACTAGATTTTTTTATAAATTTATGCTATTTTTTTTACATTTAAATTCAAGAAAATGTCGTGATGATTACAATTCGGCTCTCGTTAATTCCAGGTACGAAAAGATGCAATCGGAGATTATAGCTTGGGAAAATGAGAAGAAACTGAGAGAGAAACATGAAATGGAGAGGAAAAAGGTTTTTGCCTTTTCTGTATCCACTTCTTACCTAGAGGAAAGTTAAGACACAAGATTGATTTAGTTACAAGTTGTTATATTGTTATTGCAGAAAGAACTTGAGCAGAGAAAATCAAGAAACTTGAAACACTACTATAACAAGATAGCCAGGATTGATCATATAGCACGTGGCGCAAAGGCACAACTTGAGGAGAAACGAAAACATGAAGAGTTTATTGTGAAGGAGAAAGCAAGGAAAATTAGATCAACTGGAAAAACTCCAGTCAAGTGCTTCTGTTTCTAATCTTACCACTGGACCAAAAGCAAGATATTAACACAAAGCTTCTAACTTTATAGTTATAATTCATTGCTGTGATTAGTAGCCTGTAAATAATGTTCAAGAATAAACAGGGGAGTTGTAAATCTGAAGAAGCATTAAATTGCACTGGAATTACAGTCCTCGAATGCAAATATTTTAAACTATACCACAAAATACTCATCTTGTTCCACACTGATACATGTACTTGTAAATTTCAACAATCAAACATAATGTAGGAGCTATTACAGTCCTCGAATGCAAATATTTTAAACTATACCACAAAATACTCATCTTGTTCCACACTGATACATGTACTTGTAAATTTCAACAATCAAACATAATGTAGGAGATTTCTACAAAGCGAGTTCAAACGGATAAGAAGAGCAAAAATAACTGTATAATGTCAGTACCTGTAGGAGTTTGTTCAAATGTATGATAATGATAATCCTTGCAAAGGATCAACCTGATAGATCATAAAATCTGCTCCTTACGAGATAGAAAATTAAAATTGTCAATAATTTCAAATTTCTTTGGCTAACAAAATTCTTTATGCATGTTCCTAGAAATCCAATTACAAAAATTTAAAACATGATTGGTAAAAATGCAATAATCCTACTCGAGTCGTGCTATACAATGGCTCCTAACAAACAGAGCAAATAGGAAATAGATGCCACTATTTCAGGAAATCTCTTGCAAGGGTGACTCCTTTTTTTGGTCAATTGATATGCTCGTCACTTTATGATGTTGATCTCTGAGAAATTCTACAGCCATGAAAGTGAGAGCCGATGCTGGAATATACCACATGAGTCTGGGGACGCCACCTCTGAACATCCCTTTTACTCCTTCAGCATACCATACCTTACAAAGAGCATCCAACCATCCATTATACCTGTCAAAAAATAAATAAATACGTATAAAAATTGCAATATATATGTGTATCTCTATCAAAGAATTTGAATTATCAAATGACTTATAGCTTTAACACATAGACTTCTGTGAAGCTGCCTAACAGTCAGGCTATTCGACCCGCCACATTTCTCACACAAAAGCATTTACTTTCTGGAAAATGAATATAATAATATCAAAAGAAACAGCTGTGCCTTGTCTTTCTGGATTCAAGACTGACAGTACTTTGCAGCTATGGAATTGGAAACTGAACGTGTTTTCAATTTAAAGGTAAATGTCACAGTGCTCATACCGAGTCACTGTCCCTTGTACTTGCAATCTTGTTTTGACAACATCCAGGGGAGTAGTGAGATACGCGCTCAAACCTGGAATATATAATAAATTGAATATAAAAGCATACAAATTATGATAACTATGTCCAGTTGACTGAAATCCAGGAAAATTTAAATAGTTGAAAAGGCAGTGTACGTACCACCAGCTAGCCCTCCTAATACGAGCCCCTCAAAAGAACTATTAGTTTGAAAGTTTGAGTTGCGGAGTAATTTGTGTTTCCCATACTGAGCCACATTCTTAAAAGCTTCATAGAAAGTAACCTGAAATGTGTAAACAAGAAAACATTATACGGGTGTTATGAAAGCTCTACTGTACTAGACAATGACACTGGATTTTTGGTGAAAAGCCCAGATGCCTGTTTTTTGTCAACAACAAATTGATGAGCGCAAGAGATAGGTCTACATTTTCAGTTAGATTTTATAATCATTACTGCAGAAGACTCGTGGTGACAAAGGTACATTGGAAATAAATTACACATTGACTCCCACACTCTGCAAGTAATCACATAATGTTGAGATTATAAAGAGGAGCTTATACCGCTGTGTAGTTGTCATAAAAATAGAACTAAGGCAGCCCCAATTACTAATGGTAGGTTGAAAAGAAAAGTATCAACACATTAATACTGATAGAAAAAAAAAAAAAAATGATACCATAAGGCCAGCAAATGGCACATCCCTTGCAAGCGTGGACCAGTATCTGCAACAAGACATCTTGAAACACTCAATCCTCAGTATTATTGAAAGGATAAATGGGATTTTTCATCATATGAGGAAACTGAGTAGATCATCTATCAAAAGTGTACAGCATTTTCAATTGTAATATTTAGCAAAGATGTACTACTTTGCTCAACTATAACAATATACCCTGCATATAGTCCCTTCATGCCTTGTTCCTTCCATATCGAACATCCAGCCTGAAACATTCCAGTGTAGTACCCATACACAGGCATTCCATGATTGACATGAGAACCTTTTTTCGCCACAACAGATGTCCAGTATTGTTTGGAGCCCTGAACTTGCATGCGTTGTTTCATCACTTCACAAGGAACATATATAACAGAGCCAAGTGTATCTCCTGAACAGCATATATACACAAACTCTCAGATACTATACATGATCAAACAAGGAATTGCCACATCAAAATCGGCAAGAAAAGTTGAAAGACCCAGAAAAATGTGGCAGTGCCCAATAAAGTGCGACATAAAACAAACACAAAGGAAGTTCATAAGATTACCTAAGGCTCCAGATATGAAATGTGCCCAGTGACCCCCAATATTAGGGTAAGATTCGTCCATCCATTTCTTGGTGGACTCTATTACTCCAAAATATGTAGCTCCAGTAGCTAGAGACCCCATTATTCCTGGTGTGATCCCTCTGTAAAGGCCTATAAAACAATTAACATGATCATGCACATAACAGAAATGACAAATGAGAAACTTATCGAACAACACATATGGAAAAGTCATTCTACAAACAAAAGGGTCGTTTACCTTGCAAACCATCTGTAGTCCAAACAGCTCGTACCAATTGTCTTGCACTACTCTGATGCTAAAAATCAAGAAGGTAACGAATCATCCCAGTTAAATCAATATAAAGGGAACTATTAAAACTTATCGTGTGATACAAATTGATTTTGTTATTATCGAAATTTTTAGTGCAGAAACCTTGCCACCGCTGAAAATAGCTTGGCTTTGAATGCGTGTTTTTATGGTGTCGACAGGGTGCATCATCCCTTCGCCGAAAGCACCTGCAATTGCGCCCCAAAGAAATTCCCTCCACACTACAAAATGCAGGATGGTAATTAGCCTATCAACTCTATGGTTCTTTAAATTAATCAAGAATCTTTAGGAAATTAACAAAGAAGAAAAATTGAACATTTTGCACATCAAACAATCCCTTCCAGCTGGAGTGAGCTCTACCTAAAAACTGATTGTGGTCCGAACGGCCGGCGGCAATGGGGTGGTCGACGGCCATGGATGTTACTCTGCAAGCTATGAGGTCTAGGGTTTTACCAGTTAATTTCAGTTTGGAGGAGATTCCAGTGTGCCCCACGTGTCATATGGTTGGGGGTTATTATTTGTTGTTGTTTGGCAATCGCTAACCCAGCAAAACAAAAAATATATATAAAATAAAATAAAATCTTACTTCACGTTGCGAGAGGTGATAAATCGTATGAATTAAAACAATAAATAATAATAACAACAATAATAAATTGTATAAATAAAAAATATTATTTAGTGTAAAAATAGAATATTAATATTGATTTTAATTTTTATGATATGTAATAGTCTAATCTATATCTATATATATATATATAATTACTAGCTAATAGCATTTAAGAAAACCTATTTAATAAAACCTCTAAAATTTTTCTTCCATTTTCGATTACAAAATTTATCATTAATATTTTTTATTTCTCACATTAATACATCCTATTGAGTGTAATCATATTTTTTTATTACATTATATTATAATTATTGTTAATACCAACTAATAATAATTCACAATAAATATAAATTACATAATTATAAACAATTGTTTCAAGTTATTTATTTTAACATCAATATTATCTTTTTTTCTTTTGTATCTCATGAAAAAAATTCTTTAAAAATAATTAGTAAATTTTTTTAATAGCATAGTCAAACAACTTAGAATCTTATAAACAATTGTTTTTGTAATAATAATAATAATAATCAAACTGCTATTATTTAATGATAATAAACAATTGTTCATAATAATAAACAATCATTAATTTATTTTTTCTAATGATTAAATTTTAAAAATGTAATACTTTGGGCACAAATATTGATTTTTTTTTTATTTTTTATTTATTTATTTATTTTTGTTGTTTCCTTTTAATTTTATTGTGTAATGTTTTTTCCAGCATCCAGTGAGCCGTGAGGCCAGGTAAAAGCACTGTAATCCATTTCTGAGCACCTTTCAGCAAACCCTAATCCATCTACACTGCGAAGAAGATATTCATACTGTGAGTGAGATCGAATCAAATCCAGCTGAAAATGGCGATGGCTGCACTGAGACGCGAGGGAAGGCGAATGGCCGCTCCTCTCTTGGCCCCGCGCCCAGTTTACCCTATCCAATCCACTCCGGTTTCTTACGAGTAAGATATGATCTGCCCATCTTACGTTTCATTTAGTATCATGATCTTTTGTCGGAGTTTATGATTTTGAATTGTTTTCTTTTGTTCGGCGATTGGACTTCTGTGCATCCCAGAGTTTGATTTTCAATTTGTTGCTCGTGTTTCGATTGGAAACTCGCATCAGGCGATTGGGTTTTGTATCTCTGTATATTCCGTCCATCGTTTTATTGGAATTTTGTTTATTTTGTTTTATGGCTGCAAAGGTTAGAGCATGAAACAGCTTCCCTGGAGAATTTCACAGGGATTTCCGTTGCACATTCTTTACATCATTTTCCTGTTTGTTTATTCCTTTACCCCCGAAATTAGGCAGCTTGTATTTTCTTGGATTTGTTTGCAGGTGTTAATGATATCAGTGAAGGATATGCTATTGTTCAAACTTCTTTGAATAAGTATTGAGATTAAAAGATGAAATTTGATTATTGAACTCAAGCCATTTCTAAATAAGCAGATTCTACAGAGTACAGTGCCTCATATTCATTTTTTCATATTTCATTTTCTACTAATTGATTCAACAACCACTAGTTGAGCTTCACGTTTCATCAAATGAAATTCTGGGTCATATATGGTTTCATGGTTTTTGTTAACTCAGGATGCAAAGTGGATATCCAAAATGAAGTGGTTTACAATTATTTGGTAATGTCTCTTAGGCATTTAGCTAAGGATTGGTTAAGGTGACTTAATACTGTTCGGTCACTTATACAGTACTAACAGAGAAGGGCATATTTGTAAAAAAACGGGAGATGAAGGGTATTGATCTGCATTGGAGCGGCGCTCATCTGCTGGGTGGTGTGTAGTGTTGGTATATCTCAAAAGAAATTTTACATTATTTTGGTGTGAAAAAAAAAAGAAAAAAAATGTGGAAAAGCAGAGTGTATTTGGATAAGAATTGCCATGAGTAATTTTTGCTTATATCCTTTTGAGAATCAAGTTCCTGAATTCATTTTTGTGTCGAACTACTCAAAAGCAAATTCCACTTTTATACTATGAAGTTCTCCTTGTGAAGCCGAACTTAACAAATTGATCGCATATCATTGTATTCTTGAGAGATGTTCTGGTGTGTTTGATATCTTCAGTCCTTGTGCACTTTAGCAAAGGTTGTGGTTTCCTTTGCCATGTTTGTTTACCGTTGTCAGCCTCTAAAACGTCAGTTTATATCAACAGGGAGCATGCTGTTTTTGGAGTTCGTTCCATTTCAACTCAAGTTGGTGAGATATATTCCTAGCGTAGCATGGACTTGTTTCTCAGTTATTTATGCGTACCCTGTCTTTTTGTCCGCTTGTTGTGCTTATTCTGAAAATGATTTTTGTCCTAATGCTTGAAATATTTAGTCCGCAATCGAATGAAGAGTGTCAGAAATATTCAGAAAATCACGAAGGCAATGAAGATGGTTGCAGCTTCAAAGCTCCGAGCCATCCAAACAAAAGCTGAAAATTCACGTGGACTATGGCAGCCATTCACTGCTCTTCTTGGTGACATTCCAAGTGAGTTGATCGCAAAGTTGTATCTTACTTTACTCTCCCTTAGACGTGGTTTCTGGAAATTTTGCTCTTTTAAGTTGCGGGTCATTCTGCCATGGTTTATTGATTTATGCTTTTCTTGGTCCATTTGAAGAGTGTGTTCGCACATCATATATACATTTTAAAATGATATGGCGTCTGCTAGTTGACTTAGGTTGGCATCCAAATATTTCTACGGGGAATGAGGTAAATGCTAGAAATTCAGTCAATTCAGAACAACTTTGCTACTGGAAGCACAAACATTTTCTGCATGTTGAACTGTACAGGAGACTCCAGAAGTATCCGTGACTCATTTTTTTAACAATTTCTTATGCAGAATTTTGAACATGTAATATCCCTGTTTCCATTTCACAGGGGGTTTGATTGAGGTTGACTATTTAGGTGTAGTTATATAATACTGTTCCTTTTATAGCATTGTTGCCCAGAAGAGGAGAATATTTGTATTATTAATTGGATAAGAAATTGCAGCTACTGCTAATCTGAGATTGCTTATACGAGCTGATAATATTTGTCTTTTCCTTTTTTTTTGGCAATTTATGTTAGGTTTATATCCATTTTATTTGTTGCCAGAGTGTGCTATTTACTTTCGCTTTTATTTTGTTTTTGGGCAGTTAGAATTTGGTTTCGAAGTCTCCTCGTTTTCACGGAAAAAGAAGTTCATTATTATTTTTGCTCTTACCAGTGTGTAATTTAATGGATCAGGCGTTGATGTCAAGAAAAATGTCATTGTTACGATCTCTTCGGACAAAGGTCTTTGTGGTGGCATCAATTCTACAGCTGTCAAGATAAGCAGGGGTCTCCATAAGTTGAATTCTGGTACATTTCTAATGTCCTGGGCTATGTGCCTTGTGTTTTCTTATGCATCACCTCCTATTCCTCATTTTGGCACGTAATTGGTTTTCATTGTTGTGTTCTGCAGGTCCTGAAAAGGAGTGTAAGTATGTCATTCTTGGAGAAAAGGCGAAGGCTCAACTTGTGCGGGACTCGAAAAATGACATCCTGCTAGCGATTACAGAGTTGCAGAAGAATCCTCTGAACTATACACAGGTGGTTTTGGAGGCCTGTGCCTGGAAAAATGATACATGAACACCTATTCCAATTCCATAATGATTATAGGACAAAAGGTTTTAGAAATGGTGTTGGTTTTTATTTCATCGAAACTACTGGAGTTTATTATATTTGTGCACGAATATGTCCAAATTAGTTTTCTTCCAGAAATCCCCTTGGTGGATATTTAAAAGTTCTATTGCATCTTCCATTTCAGGTTTCTGTGCTTGCAGATGACATCCTGAAGAATGTCGAGTATGATGCATTAAGGATCGTGTATAATAAGTTCCATTCGGTGGTGTCATTTGTGCCAACGACATCTACTGTGTTATCTCCTGAGGTCTTTGTCTGACATTTTTAGGCATGAGTTTGGTAATGCGAGCTTTTGTGATGATACTGATGGATATGATGCTGATGTAGATTATAGAGAGAGAATCTGAGGCTGGTGGAAAACTCGGGGAACTGGATAACTATGAAATTGAAGGTGGTGAATCTAAGTCGGAAGTGCTTCAGAATCTCTCCGAGTTTCAGTTTTCTTGTGTAGGTTTTATTCCCTATCATTTTATGCATTCATTGAGTCAAGATATGAAATGAAGAAGGTTTGGATTATGTTTGTGGTTCAGGTGATGTTCAATGCAGTCCTAGAAAATGCATGCAGTGAGCAAGGTGCTAGGATGTCTGCCATGGATAGTTCCAGCAGGAATGCGGGTGATATGCTTGATCGTCTCACTCTCACTTATAACAGGTTTCATCTTTTTCTCCCACTACAAATGTGACCTGCTCTCTCTCTCTCTCTCACACACACACTTGCGTGCTCGTGCACACACACAACACATGGGCTCCACTTATTTGCATGCCTTCTTTTATTTATTATTATTATTATTATTATTACTCCCTCCTATTCATAATAAGTGTTGTTTTAGGAAGTTGCACAGTAATTAAGAATATTTTTTTTGCCAAGAATAACCCTCTTTAATGAAGATAGAGAATGATGTTTTGAGAAAAAATGAATAGTGAATATGAAAAGACATAGTGTAGTTATTAGCTAAATGAGGGTAATAATGGAAAAATACGTACAAAAGATCCAAAACAACATTTATTTGGTAAAAAATTAATAAAGCCAAAATGACATTTAAAAAGAATAGGAGGTAGTATAATTTACAATATGACTGGGTTTACTTGTGCTTACTTATCAGAACTCGTCAAGCATCCATCACGACTGAACTCATTGAGATCATATCTGGAGCATCAGCACTGGAAGGCTAATCAAAACAATGCTTGTGCCTCCCTTTTTCTTATCTTGCAAGATGTTGGCGAAATAAATGGATATTTGCACTTTTGTTTTTGTTATGACACCTAATACAGCCTTTTCTGCTTTACTTCATTCAGTAATACCCCTTAGGTGATTTCGCTCAAAGGAATCACTTTGTTATCGTGTGTGAGGTTCATTTTAGCTGCGCTTTCTGCATTTTCGTACATTTTATTCAACATCGAACTTGGATGTTTGTGTGCTCAAAATAAGTGATGCGTGTTTTGCATTTGTGTTTTGGATAATTTGCTTTCTCAAAGCTTTACAGATAAATTTTTGATCGTATGCATGTTATGCCTAATGCCAAAGAGCAGATCGAGGGACTCTGATGTTGGTTGTGAAAAATATAATGAGGGGTGGTTCAGCCAATAGGTTGTGATGCTGAGTCGATGTTTTTGCTCATATTTTTTAAGCATCTGAAATTGAGGGGTTCGATTAAGCGGCTGATTAAAATAGAATCTGCTGTTGATCATATCATGCGATCCTGACTGATATTGGTAAAATTCTATAGTTACAGTCTTTGACTCTGAGTTGTTAAAACATCTCTTTAATAAATTCACATTATATCCACCTCATCATTTGATAAAACATCTCTCCCATATGTGTGGTGTTTGTATTTTGTTTGTAACGGTTAAATGACACACAAACTCATGAATAAAGTTTTTTATTTTTTTTCAATAAATTGTAAAATGTACTTTGGTCCACGTTATCCGCTCGTGATGCACGTGGAAATATCATATTGCTAAATGGAAATTGGAAAATACGTTCTATTTATTAGTTTACATAAAATATATCTTTAACTTCTTAATTAGTAAATCGAAATAAAAAAATCAATCTACAACATCAAATCAATAAAAAAACAGTCGTAATTTCCCTTTTCCAAACCTGCTAAATCTCTCACCAAAATATCATGACAAATAATAATTATTATATTAAAGATAGAAAATAAAAACAAGAAATAAATTCAAGAAACATCACAGATACATAGAATTTAATAAAAATAAATAAATTTGCCCCAACAGCAGATTTCACCGGATCATTCCATGAATTAGGCCTTTTTTCCAACCACATTCATTCACATCTAGAATTTATTTATTATTATTATTATTAAGAAAAATCACCCATATATATAGATATAGTTTTTTTTTTTTTCAAAAAAAATTGTCCCAACTCCAACAGCAGATTTCACAAAATTATTCCTAGGCCATTTCCCCAAACACATTATCATCTAGTATTTATTCATTTATTTATTATTAATATTATTATTCGTTCTCACACATTACTGTAGTCGGCAAGATGATAACAATGGAGGCCGTCGTCCTCAAGCTTCCCCCTTCTGCTCGAATTTTCAAGACCAATCCGAACCGTACGAACCACACGCTCCGCTCCGTAGCTTCCGCGTCCGCCTCGGCTCCAGCTTCCCTATCCACCGACCCCCAGCTCGGGCCCGGATCCCTCGGCCATCTAACCCGACCCGATTTCCCCATCCTCCGCCAGGCACGCCCGTTTTTCCCCTCCTCTTGATTTTCGTATCTAGCTTTCCATTTCATTGAAGAAGAGCGTAAAAAGATTCGGACATTTTTTCAGTATAAGTTGTGATTTTTTTATGCAGGAGCTTAATGGGAAAAGGATCGTGTACCTGGACAACGCTGCCACGTCGCAGAAGCCTGAAGCTGTGCTGAATGCTCTGCGGAGCTATTACGAAGCTTACAACTCGAACGTGCATCGTGGGATTCATTATTTGAGGTGATTTAGTTAGGGTGTGTGTGTATGAAAGGCTGGAAAATGGAGTCTTTCTGTAGGTATAGGCTGTTCATTTGTCGTCTTTGTGTTTGTTTACAAGTTTTGTTGTTCGTATGTGTGTGTAGCGCCAAGGCAACGGATGAATACGAACTAGCGAGGCAGAAGGTTGCGAATTTCGTAAATGCTACAGAGTGTAGGGAGATTGTGTTTACGAGAAATGCTACCGAGGCTATCAACTTGGTGGCTTACAGTTGGGGCCTCACGAATCTGAAGAAAGGAGACGAGGCATGATCTTGTTTAATTTTTGCAGTTTAGTTCATAGTGGAATCATTGATGATTTAAAATTTAAGTTGAATTGGGTGCGACTTGGGGTTTTTACTGAGTGTATAGTTGTAGATAATGAAGAATGTCCAGCAGTGTTGCTGATTGATTGAAAATTATTTTTATAAATCTATGTGTAATTATTTATAAACTCACTTGGGAAGAGTCGGTTAAGAGAGACCTTAAAAGAGACCTTAAAGATTGGAATATCTCCAAGGATTTAACTGTGGATAGGAGCGCTTGGAGGCTCGCTATCAACGTGCCAGAACCGTGACTTTTGCTCCTTTCTCTCTCTCTCTCGTTTTTTTTTTTCTCGATTGCTTCCTTTCGGTTCGAGTCTTTTTGTGTTTCTCTTGGGTTTCATCTCTAGCCTACCCCGACTTGCTTGGGACTAAAGGCTATGTTGTTACTGTTGTTGTATGTGTAATTATTTGGGTGCGACTTGTGGTTTTTACGAAGTGTATAGCTCAATGCTTACAGTAGTTGTAGATAATGAAGGGTGTCAATGCTTATTTGATGGAAATCACTCACCAAGGACATTCGAAAATTATCTTGTTTAATTCATGGATTTCAGGTCATACTTACAGTAGCTGAACATCACAGTGCCATTGTTCCTTGGCAACTTGTTGCTCAAAAGACAGGTGCAGTTTTAAAGTTTGTAACTTTAACAGAAGATGAAGTTCCGGACGTAGAGAAATTGAGGGAAACAATCTCGAGTTGGACAAAACTTATTGTTGTTCACCATGTCTCGAATGTACTTGGTGAGTGAAAAATTACCATTTTCAAGAGCTTCAGTGATTTAATGGAAATTGCTTTAGCGTCCCTTGTTCAATTTTCCTTTGTTCACTTCTTGAAAGGAAGGAACCACCACCTTTTTCCTTTGGTGTATGAAATTCATGTTTTAAGTGATTTTAGTTTTCTTTCCATGTCATTATTTGACTTTTGATGTTGATTGAAAACGACACTGTGTTGAGATACATACAAGAATATAAATTAGAAACACAAAGTGCTCAATGCGTATACTCAACAAAAAACAAATGTTTTGGGGTACCTAAGGTGTTTTTCCAGGTTAGAACTTCCCGAAAATCTTATGTAGGTGCACCTTTTCCTCTTCTTCTCCTGCAGCTTCTGTTCTTCCAATTGAACAAATTGTAAGTTGGGCACATGAAGTTGGCGCAAAAGTGCTTGTCGATGCTTGTCAAAGTGTTCCTCATATGGTGGTTGATGTGAAGAGCCTTGATGCTGATTTTTTGGTTGCTTCTTCCCATAAGGTGAAGTCATTTCCATTATGCTTCAACTCTCAAGTATCTTAGTGAGAATTTGAAGTGAAAAATAATCATGCTTCAGATGTGTGGGCCTACAGGCGTTGGTTTTTTATACGGTAAAAGTGAGCTCTTGTCTGCCATGCCTCCTTTCTTGGGTGAGTTCTCTTCTTTTGCATTTCTTCCATGTTTTATTCTATTTTCCTTTTTGATCAGTCGTTTTATTCTGTCTGGCTTCTGAATCTGAAAGAAGTCTAATAAGCACACTTTGAGTTTTATACATACTGAGTAGAAATAATAAGAAATCCTTCACTACATTTTACAGTGAACTTATGAGATGTTTATGACATTATTCTCAGGTGGTGGTGAAATGATCTCCGATGTGTATTTTGAACACTCAACCTATGCTGAACCTCCATCGAGGTCAGTATCTCATATTAAGTACCTGTGAAAATGATTGAATGAAATTGGTTTCCATGCTTTGTATTCTTTGCTGTTTATTTTGTTCTTAAGTGAGTTTGGTGATTGTTGTTCTCTTGTTACTTCCTTATGAGCATAGATTTGAAGCTGGAACACCAGCAATTGGGGAAGCGATTGGATTAGGGGCAGCAATTGATTATTTATCAGGCATTGGAATGCAAAAGATTCATGCTTATGAGGTAAATTTAGATCACAATTTCCACTGTTTTTACGTCTCAAGAAATGAGTTGTTTATGGGAAATATCGTTGTTTGTCTTTGCAAACGTCACCTTAAATCTTGGTAATTTTAGCCCTTCATTATAGTATAACGTTTTATTCTTTTATCTGTTTTAACCGATAGCTCATGACAGAATTTTTCAATTCGCACTTCCATATGTTTGTGATTTGAGTGCACCTCATCCTTCTGATTAGGCGGGTATCTGGATTTCTACAATGTTTGCTTGGATTTCTTAAATTTGTGTCTAAACAAATCTCATTCATAGGATGTAAATTAGTCTGATTTGATGCATAACCAAGTACCGTTAACAAATTAATTAGGCATTTTTTTTTCCCATTTGGCTCCCTTGCCTTTTCCAGGTAGAGCTAGCAAACTACTTGCACGATAGACTCTCTTCACTACCTGGCGTTCATGTCTATGGCCCACCGCCTTCAAAAACAGTGAACAGAGCTGCTCTTTGTTCGTTCAATGTAGATGACATTCATCCAACGGACATAGCCACTTTTCTCGACCAACAGGTATGCACAATGATGCTATATTTAATAAAATAGGAATGAAATTTGTCGTCGACAATTTGTTTTCTATTTTTTTAAAAGTATATATCATCTATGATTAGACGCGTGAAATCTTTTTGCATTTAGCTTCTATTTTTTTATTTTTTTTTCCTTTCGGCAGCATAGTGTGGCAATTAGATCAGGCCACCATTGTGCTCAGCCCCTTCACCGTTATTTGGGGGTGAACGCTAGTGCTCGGGCGAGTCTTTATTTCTACAACACGAAAGAGGATGTGGATTATTTCGTTAAAGCTCTCGAGGACACCATCAACTTTTTCGGGTCTTTTAAGTGAGTGAGTGTGTGAAAGGCTTTGAGTTTTTGTTTCTTTTTTTCTTTCTTTTTACTCAATTTTAGTCGTTACATTTTCTTCTATCTATCATCATTTTTTTCAACTTATATTTTTAAATCAAATCAATTGTGACTAATACACTTATTTTTTTTTATCTTAATCATACTTCTCAAATTATTTATCTTCTTCCCATTATTTTTTTTTCTCTATAATGGAGATAATATGCCAAAAGTGAAAATTTTCATTAAGTACTATTTCATGCTATTTGAATCAAGATTATCGTGTAACTCGTGCTTGTTTGGTCTGCAATTTGGATGTACAGTTCCTTT